>NIPM01000317.1:102167-128831 GCA_002738285.1 Holacanthella duospinosa | reverse complement strand
CCCAAAATCTATTTTTGTTCTTAGAAAAGACCCTTTCACCCTAAGACACATTCACCGTAAGACCCTATGTTGGGATGGAAGACCCTAAGTATCAAGTTCAAACATGTTTAAACCTGCCTAAGACCCTAAGACACATTCACCCTACGATACACACACCCTAAGACCCTAAGACACTTTCACCCTAAGACCCTAAGACCCTAAGTTGGGATGGAAGGCCCTAANCAAGAAGTTTAATTTATTCTTTTGGTTTAAAGAATTCTAGACTTACGATTAATCAATCCTGTCCTCCTCCTGTAAAACGAAATTGAAGAAATCTATTCCTTCTCTACTCATTTAATTTTGGAATTTTTTTTTCGTAAAAACTATATGGTGGTGCCAAAAGTAATGATAATATCGAAGTAATTCTTTCTAAACTGCCAGGCGACAACTCCTGAAAACAATACATTCTCCAAGTCAATGAAAAGCAAAGAGTGTTGGGTGAAGTCATACCACAATGCACCTAACCGCATTCATACGGATACAACAATTTTTCCGAAATTGAAAGAATTATTCTTAGTTTTCTTTAAACAGAAAAATTAAAGAGAATTAATTAATTTTGTCTCCAAATTTTTCTTATGCAATTAAGAGAAACATGCGTAAAGGTCATTTTGCGACCTGAGGAAACGGAAACTCCAAAAAAAATAGAAAAATTTCGAGATGTGGGATTCGATGTTAGCAAAGCGAAATGTTTTATGCACCTTTTGCTGAGATTCAACCTCAATAAACAGTAGGGTCCAAATGTCGGCAAGTTTTTAAATAATTATTTGAAGTCATTGACATATCTAGATTACTTTTTTTGTAACCATTTCATATCCTTGAAAAGTTTTGGAAAGGTGCTACAGTGGTTTTAGTTTACTGTCACTATCCCTTATTGTCACACTTCGCTTGATGTCAACCGGTTGGCTTTNGTGCTACAGTGGTTTTAGTTTACTGTCACTATCCCTTATTGTCACACTTCGCTTGATGTCAACCGGTTGGCTTTTTCCCGGCTAAACTCCATCCTCCCATGTATTAACTACTCTGCTATTTGTCACACCGCTTATTGTCAACTTCCGCCTTTTGTCACCTCATTTGAACTGCCTTCATGGCAGATAAACAGACTTTAATGGAAACTTTCGGTTCTCAAGGGCAGAATATAAACTCATGTTTGTTTAAATAGTGTGGGCGATCAGTGACGCTTGTAGAAACGGTTTCATTAACCTATTTGTTGTTATTTACCATGCGGTCTCTTACCTTAAGTACAGGGATAACCAAATTAACCCGGGCCGTAGAAAGTAGCTTTCACTAAAAAAAAATTGGGACAGCAAATAAATACCTCTACAAATGTTTTTTGGCATCAGCAGGTGAACAACTTTTCTTAGTACAATTTTTCTCTCTGGTGATCTGAAGTGGTCACTACGTCTTGGGTTATGGTTTCGAAAAATTTCTTGTATCGATATAGCAACCTATCTTGAGCGATCAAAGGACCTCTACAAATGTTACTTAGAATGTTTCATTGACCAACTTTTCCTAATGACATTTTTTTCTGTGGTGACCTGTTGAGGTCAAAAGTGGTTGGATTCGACCTAAGGAGGGCGGGATGATAGTATTTTTATTTTTCAATCATTATCAGTTTGTATGAATGTGTATGAATGTGTATGACTGTGCTTTTCATTGTGTTCAACTTGAACAAATAAATTGAAAAATTTGTCGTCTAACTTCTATTCCATTTACTAATTGTGTGCCGGCTGCCCGACGCCGTTTTTGGTGAAAGTCAAAGAAAGAAGGCCCGGGTTAATTTGGTTATCCCTGTTACAACATCCTCGATCGTGAAAGCTTATTTTCTTAAAGACTCACCAGCCGTCGCGGACGTATCCCAACCGCGAGTATGCTAAACTTAGGTGGGCACACTAAGATAACTTTCCCATCCCACTTTCATTAAATTTGTAGCAAAGTTTCTAATCGCGAAATTAAATGAAAGATGTGTCAATCGACCGTAAATTTTTTCTAGATTAAGGATATAACATCTATTATTAGTGCACGACTTGAGGTTTTCAAAAAGTTTGCGAATTTCACTGGATTTTTTTGTAATTTTTACAACAAATCTCGAAATAACCCACTGCAATTTGACTAGAAGTATTTCAATCGAACAGAAAATTCGCGTCTAATACGAATCTGGCAACCATTTTTGGCGGTCAAGTCAAATTCTCCAAAAATAATCCTATAGATTTGCCAAATTTATTTTGCAAAATTTAACTTGAACGTCAATAATGCATGTCAGATTCGTAGTTTGGCTCTAATTGCTGATTGAGTGACGTACCACATGAATTAATTCTATTGGGTCATTCTGACATTTGTATGAACGACTATACAGAGAAATTCAAGTGGAATTTGCAAAAAAAAAGAGTGATTACTTTGAGAAGTTATTTGTTTTTAAAGTATTCCAAATTCAGGTAATAACCTTTAAAACCTGTAAAATACATTGAAAATAATAAAATTTAAAATACATCGTATAATAAAATGTGCCGCTAAAACCAGGAACTTAGGTTAAACTGATTTGAAATCACAATTATTCTGGTGAGCTAAGTTTAGTTTTAGATATACCTTGTGTTGTTCATTGAGTCCCTTCAGCCATTTCTAGGGAGAGTCGAAGATAGTTACAGTAAACTTTAATGTGGAAGATACAGGGTCCGCCAAATTAATCTGCGTTTTCTTTCTTCGCCTTTCATCAAAAACGGCTTGGCTCAGACGATACATAATTAGTAAATAATGGAAATGAAGTTAATTTTATTATATCACTATAAAACGTCTGTTTCGATTAGATACCCATATGCAAAGCAATGGAGCAAAGCAGAGACAGAGAGAGGAGTCGCAGGTTCTGAGTGTGGTGGTGTACAAGGCCTTCCAGTTTATTACGGGCCGTAGATAGTCGCTTTCACCAAAAAAATTTGAGAGAGCAAATAAATAGCGCGAAATATATAAGTTGGAGGGAAGGAAGTTAGCGTGTGTTTGAGAAAACATTTCTTTGTAAAAATTAATTATTTAACAAGAGCAGCAGAGAGTTGAGAGAATGAGTGGAATAGGGTATGATCCCTTTGCATCTACTCCACCTCACACAACAGAGAACTTGTCGACCCCTCTCTCTGCCTCTCTGCTTTCATCCTTTGCATTGCTTTGCAATAACTTGTCTAATCAAAACTGATTTTGATTTTTTTTAACAAACGCCATTGTTTAATGCTGAAAGATGGGTAATTGAGAGAAATGACCAACTATAGGAATGGGGTACGATCCCTTCGCATCTATTTCACCTGACTCAACAGAGAACCTGCCGACCCCGATCTCTGCGTCTCTGCTTTGATCCATTGCTTTGCACTAGTGTACCTAATAGAAACAAATATTTTATAGTGATAAAATAAAATAAACTTCACTACCATTATTTACTAATTGTGTATCGCGTGCCCGAAGCCGTTTTTGGTGAAAGGCGGAGAAAGAAGCCACGGCTTAATGTGGTTAATGTATCTAACCTGAACAGATATTTTATAGTGTTATAATAAAATTAACTTCACTTCCATTGTTTATTAATTGTGTATCGCCTACCCCAAACCGTTTTTGGTGAAAGGCTGAGAAAGAAGACCCGGATTAATTTGGAAGGCCTTGTAGATGCCAAGGGATCGTACGCCATTTCTCGACTTGGTTATTTTTCTCTATTTAACCACCTTTCGGCATTACAGGATGGCATTTGTTTACAAAAGAAAATTTTTTTAATCAGTTTTGATTAGACACGTTAATGCAAAGCAGTGCTAAGGATGAAAGCAGAGAGGAGAGAGAGAAGGGGTTCGGCAGGTTCTCTGTTGATTGAGGTGAAGTAGATGCAAAGGAACCATACCCCATTCCTCGACTTTGAGTTCACTCAACTTCTGCTGCTGTTAAATTAATTTGCTAAGTTATGTTAATTCAAACATACGCTAACTTCGTTTCCTCCAACTTTTGAATTTCGCGCTATTTATTTGCTGTCTCAAATTTTTTTTTGATGAAAACGATTTTCTAGGACCCGTATTAATTTGGCGGGCCGTGTGTATTAGGTACTAGGAAGAGAGCATCTACAAGGTGTTTAACATCTTTTTCCACCCTAGAAAGTATGACGTCATTTTTTCACACTATTGCTAAGCAGCAGCATGGGTTATGAGGAGCTACGATGAAATGGGAGAAAGAGGGTGCAAAAAAAAATTGAACACCCTGTATCTATGACTAGAAACAACCTTAAAAAATATTTTTTTTTCTATTTTCAGACTCACCCTGGCTCAATCTTGTCAGATGGACTTCCATCACTATCCAGCAGGCAAGAAAATAATTCCCCCTATTTTGCAAGGTTTTATGAGTTTTAGTAAATAGCTTGTGTCTGACATTGCACATACATGTCGAATTGGGTAGCTTTAATTGTCACCCACAGACTTATCATAACTTTTGGATCTAGGTGAGACCTACTTTCTCCAAAATTAGCTAAGGGGGCTTAGAAACTAAATTCAGTCAGCGCGAAATTCAAAATAATGGCTAACGTTGTGCTGCGTAAAGTCGGCCCACATCACATGAAACTCAATCTCAACCTTCAAATGAAACTTAATTATTGTTCTTTTCCTATTATTTTTATTTGCTCAAAAAATCACTAATAAAATTAAAACTTTTAAAATAATATTGTCGTATTTAGTTTACCGCAGCGTAGGATCTGCACGCTTTAGTTTTTGGACGTTTGTTGGTGGAAATATTCTAACACGTAATTTCTAATAATTTTGTAAGCGGTTGAGTTAGTTGCTCAAAACCTGATTCGATGAGGATAATGGACTTGTTGTACTTTGAGTAGGATTTAGGCAGCGGTTAATGATGCTCTTTGGCTCATTTTCATTTAGGTTCCTAAGCTAGGTTTAAAAATTCCACGAAATATTTCAAAAAACTTTCACATTTACGCTTACAAAGAGCAGCAGCAACCTGAGTACTTTTATGGATGAGTCTTTATTTTGCTGCTCTGTCACTCCACTTTGAAATTGGCCAATGGGAGTTGAACATGTAAAAAAAAGGATTTCAGTTACCAAGTTTCATTTCGTCCCATCTAGTCGGATGAATTTGGAATTAGGCACGGGTGTGTGGAAACGGATTTTGAGAAGGTAAAGTCTATGGTTTTGGGAAATATTCATAAACAAATTTTTTATGACTATTTGAATAAAAAAATTTTGTTTCCTATTCATTTCTAATGGTCAGTGTTCGGCATCCAATCTTTCCTGTTCCCGTCCGGACGGGTTTGGACGGGAACGTGGACTCTTTTCAAAAGACGGGGACGGGGACGGGTGTAGGATTCCGAATGACTCCCACTTTCTTCAGAGTCAGAGTTAGGTGACTCAGAGTCATGACTCACTGACTCCCATTTTCACACTGAGTCAGAGCTATGAATTTTAATGACTCAGTGAACCTGACTCAGCGACTCTTATAGAATCACGTCTGAAGCTTAGTCAGAGTCTGGTGACTCAGAGTCATGACTCTGTGACTCTGAGTCATGACTCAGATTCATAGAAATTTTATATTTTTCCTTTTACAGTAAAATGAGCATAATGCGTATTCAAAGCTCAAAATGAGTGATAGAAAGACGCTAAGTAACTTGTTCTTTTCGGTTAAAGACTCTTAAATAAATTTTTGAAATTCTTCTTTATTTTTGATCCGATTTAAAATTAAATTACCTTACCTGTAATATTTATACTGATCCTTCGTGTCAACTGTATCAAAATAATCGATGATTGAAGATTGAACACATCGGAATGTTTTGAACTTTTGTTATTTTATTGACTTGGTTCACTTAACTCATTTTTTTACTGCCTAATTATCAGACGGCGACATTCTATTTATTTCAAAGTTTTTCATTTCACATCCGATTTGGCTCAACTCTCGGATCTCCACCGTTTGTTGGGTCAGCATTGCGTAGAAAAAAAATATTTTCAAATATTTTCAAATATATCAAAAATTTTGTAAATAGTAAATATTTACATACTACATAAATATTTACGTAAATATTCTCGGATTTTTGTAAAAAAAATCCTTAGTTTTAACCAACTTTTAAAAATACCATGAAACATTTTTTTTAATCAAGGAGTCAGAGTCATGACTCTTGACTCTGACTTCTTGAATTTTGAAATTCTTTTAAATTAGAACAAGTTTTAATAAGATTAACGTACGAATTCATTGATTTCCAACAACTCAAATCGTAATTATCAAATTGTGACGAATCGTAATTATGTGAATTGAAGTTGTTTCTCACTTCGAGTACAATAATTAGTTCAAATTTCTTTTAATGCAATACATTGTACAAAAGAATAAAAGTTAATTCATTCAGTCAAAATTTATAATTTTAGAGTAATTTAGGTTGATTTTGATTTCACTTTGGATATTTTTTTTTTTAATATTTACGTAAATATTTTGACATTTTGTTTTTAAATATGTCATAAATATTTCATTCATTTTTGGTAAATGGTTTGTCGCCCTCTGCTAATTATCAAACAGTGCACTACTAAATTAGCTTGAAATCTATATTCAAAATTTCGAATGACTGAATAGCTTTGGGTTTTGATTTCGAATGATTAACGTTGAATTTCGATTTAGCTTACAGTTTGTACCGAGACTTAGGGTATATGCACATAGAGTCGCGACAGCGAATTTTACAAACGCGACGACGATTTTGCTAAATCGCGGTTACAAAAAAGAATGTGTAATCGTAGGCTCAATCGCGCTTAATTACACATAGCATAACCTACGATTGCGATTGAAATATTCGATTGGAAAAAATGAGCAATGCAAAACAATGTAACAGAGCAGAGAGGCAAAGAGAGGGGTCGGCAGATTCTCTGTTGAGTCAGGTGGAAACACAAGGGTCAAAACCCTCGAGTTTTTTTTCTTAATTCACCATTTATCAGCATTACAGAATGATGCATCGTCACAAAACATGTGTTTTGATTGGACATATGCTAATGCAAAACAATGGAACAAAGCAGAGAAAGGAGAAAGAGGGATCGGCAGGTTCTCTGTTGAGTGAGGTGGAAACACACATAGGGGTCATACTTTGATTTTTTTTTCAACTCACCATCTCTCATCATTACAAAATCGCGTATCGTCACAAAAAATATCTGTTTCGAACAGATATGAGCGAATCGCTCCTAGGGACGATAAAATATCTAAAAACTCACATCGCGATTGAAACAACTCTCGTCGCGAATCTATGTGAAGGCTTTTGCGTCAATCGCGAATACTAAAATCGTCATCGCGTATGTAAAATTCGTTGTCGCGTTTCTATGTGCATGTAGCCTTAAACTTCGATTTCAATTTCGGCTGAAAAGTTGAATTAAATTTGGATTTGTATCTTCTTCGAATAACGGATTTCGAATTCTAGCACCTTAAAATTATGAATTTTAATTTTTTTTAAGTATAAAACTTAGTCTATCGTAAGAAAACTCAGTTTTATTATACATTGTTGAAACTTATCTCCAGATGTTAGTATATTTCAATTTCAATGGCATGAAATATTATGGATTTCGGTTTTGAGAAACTTAAAATCATAGATCTAAACTATTTAAAATTATGAATTATGCTTTAGATTTTGTGGTTCTTTAAAATCATCAATTTCGACTTACATTTCTATTTCAAATGGCTATTGTCTACTTCGATTCTGATTGTGAGTTGGAATTCTTAGAAGCGTTGAGTTTAGATTTTTATTAAAATCTGAGTTCGATTTTGTGTGTAGTGGTGTAAGTTACAAATGTGCTTCAAACTAATACGAGCCGCGCGGCAGCAAACTCCCACTCTCAGATTTGTTGTGTTGCGGGAGTTGAAAAGAATTTTTTAGTACAAAAAAGGCAAGATGTAACCAGTAATGCTTTGTTGCTTGGGAGTCATGACTCTTCCTAGTGAGTCACGACTAGAGATTGCAAATCCCGAGATGGTAAACGGGAAATTTCGAGAAATTCGGGAAATGGTTTCCCGAGGTAACCACGGGAAATCCCGTTCGAGAAATGAAATAAATAAATAATTCAATAACACAATGAAAAAATTTTTTTTTATTCTTGTTTTGTTATATCATCTACGAAAATTTAAATATTTAATTGTTCACATTTACAATCATGGATGTAACATTACCTTTTATCGAATTTCCATCCGGATCTCCAGTATGGACACACTTTTTGAGAAGAAGCGNCGAGAAATTCGGGAAATGGTTTCCCGAGGTAACCACGGGAAATCCCGTTCGAGAAATGAAATAAATAAATAATTTAATAACACAATGAAAAAAAAATTTTTTTTATTCTTGTTTTGTTATATCATCTACGAAAATTTAAATATTTAATTGTTCACATTTACAATAATGGATGTAACATTACCTTTTATCGAATTTCCATCCGGATCTCCAGTATGGACACACTTTTTGAGAAGAAGCGATGGAGCTGAAGCAAAATGTAAGATTTGTAACAACAAAATATTAAAAACTAAAGGCGGTTCTACTAAAGGACTANGATGGAGCTGAAGCAAAATGTAAGATTTGTAACAACAAAATATTAAAAACTAAAGGCGGTTCTACTAAAGGACTACACAGTCATTTGACCCTAATCCATCAAATTAACGGCTTGAATAGGAACAGTGTCATTAGTAGCGACGTCGCTTCACGTAATTTGGTTTATATAATAGATGGTAAATATCATTTCATATCTATTCATAAAAAGTATCAATTATATATATAACATATTAATCTTTAAAATATACTACAAATTCACATTTTTTCCTAATTTGGTATAACTTTGAATACAATGACATATTTTTATAGAAAGCTACTTTCATCATTTATTATGAAAGTAGGATTGATATTTGCCATAATCATTTTATTTTCATAATAATATGATAATATGATTTTACATTTATGTAGCTTCGCAGTCAACTGAGAAATCGTTGGCGGAAGTTATTGCAAAAATGACATCTGTTGATGGAATTCCGATGGAGGTTTTTTGTACGTCAGATGAACTTAGGATTTCACTAAAAGCAAGAGGATTTAAGTCAATTCCAAAATCTCCTAACACAATTCGCGAGATGACTCAAGATTTTGCTGAATCAATTCGAATTATGAACCGAAANATTCCAAAATCTCCTAACACAATTCGCGAGATGACTCAAGATTTTGCTGAATCAATTCGAATTATGAACCGAAAAGAAATTTATGAATTGAAGGAGATGGGTCAAAAGTTTTCCGTATGCTTCGATGAGTGAACATCCCTACGCAATAGAAGGTTCATGAATGTTACCCTGCATATAAAAAATAAATTTTAGAGTCTAGGGTTGGTTCGATGCTATGGATCTCTTCCGGCTGAGCGATGTCTAGAAATCCTTGAGGATCGATTGNAGAGTCTAGGGTTGGTTCGATGCTATGGATCTCTTCCGGCTGAGCGATGTCTAGAAATCCTTGAGGATCGATTGGCTATATTTGGTTTGACATTGAAGCAGGATATTATGGCCATTGTCACCGATGGACCAAATGGTATTTATTAATTTTTGCTCATAATATTTAATTTAACTCTGAAGGTTCCCATATTGTATAAATGTTTATATAGAACTCCCTATTTATATTTTTGCGCATCAGACGTTTCACTTGCGCAAACGACGTTTCTAGGTTCACAAGGCTATATATGCGAAACGGTCATTCTTATGCGAAGTGGCAGAATAATTTTAATGAGTTTATAAAAATTTATTGTTATTTCATGGTTAATTTGTGTAATTTTTCACAATTCTCAGTGATGCGGAAAGTGGGAAAACTCTCTCCAACATCTCAACAGTTATGTTTCGCCCATGCTCTTCATTTGTCGGTGATAGACGTAATGTATAAAAAACCAAGTGAGACAAACCTTGAAGGAAATGGAATAGATTTGGAAATTGACATTCTTGAAAATGAAGATGGTGATGATGAGAATGACTCTTTTGATTTGGAGACGGAAGGAACAAATGGCGACGTAGAACATCCATCATACGGCCCGGTCATTAAGAAAGTTAGAAAAGTAGTGTTATTGTTCAAACGATCTCCATGCAAGAATGACCAAATTTTGCAACCTTATGTTCGAGCAGAGTTGAATAAGGAATTAGCACTTCTGTTAGATAGCAAAACTCTGCAAGGATATTCAACTGTTCATATATATTTGCATTGTTTACAATATGTTTATATGAATATATGGAGCAGTCTTGTTACAATGCTCAAAAGATTCTTCCTGCTCCGAAGTTGTATCCAAAAATCTCTAATCGATCTTCATGTTGATTTGTCATTCTCAGAGGCAGAAATACAATGTGTGGAAGAGATCATTGATTGTTTGGAACCAGTTCAGTTGACGCTGGAAGAGCTTTGTCGAAGATAATCAACACTTCTCACCGCAGACGCAGCGATACGTTTCATGTTGGACACATTAAAATCCATGAATTCAACTCTTGCTATAGCGCTACATAACAGTCTATCAACGAGAATTTTGGAACGACGAACAACGCTACCCTCACTGCTTCTGTATCTTCATGCACCACCAAAAGATCAGGTAATTAATTATTTCAATAAACAGTGTATGATCAGGGGTTTTATGCATAATGTTTAATTTTACTTTATAAATCTGAATATTTAACACAATTTTTTATGCATACATAAGATTCATCAACCGTATTTCGGATCAATACCTAAACTGTCAATCATAAACTCTGTAAAAGAGTTTGTGTCACGATACTGTGACGGAGAANCCAATTTTTTATGCATACATAAGATTCATCAACCGAATTTCGGATCAATACCTAAACTGTCAATCATAAACTCTGTAAAAGAGTTTGTGTCACGATACTGTGACGGAGAACCAGAATCGCAGTCTGAAGATATTACCATTTATGATCAAGATCATATTGAACCTAAACGAACGAAAGCAGAAATATTAAAAAAATTATTGGCCAAACGCATTGAAGAGTACAGTACAACCCCAAAAGTTTCAAAATCTGGAAGCAAATCCTTATCAACGATAATCAGACAGGAAATTAGCTTATTTGAAGGTGGAGGTGGTAGAGGTCAACATTTGGATTCAGTCTACAACATGCTTCTAACTATTCCTCCTGCATCCATAGAACCAGAACGAGCTTTTTTATCAGCTGGTCAAATATGCACAAAAATTCGATTAAGATTAAACGATTCCACATTAGATACGCTATGTTTTCTAAGGTCATACTTTCGTCAAATCAGCAACAGCAGGTAAGTTTTAATGTTGGTGTGATAATTGATGTAATTTATAGAAATACTTGCTAAGGCATTATTTATAGAAATTATAACCAACCGCTAGGTTTGTTTTTATTACCAAATTTAATTTTTTTATTAAAGTACATTAAAGACATTTTTTATTTGTTAATGAAATGAAGAAAGACATTTTTAACCATTTGAAGGTTATTGACCTCATCTACAAATATTGTAATGAAGAAGTTTATTGGCATGCGCATTAATATTTCTGTTTCCAACAACAACTAATTTTAATATAATAACAAACTGCACTCAATTATCACACCAATATTATTTGAAACATATTTTAATTCATAAAGAAATTTTGTTTAATTTAATTAAAAAATGTCAAAGTCACCAACAATTTCTAATTCGGGAGAAAGAGAAGAAACAGTTCAATCTAATATTGTCCCAAATTCATTGACCTCTGCGGAAGGTAAAGCCATGAACTTTAATGAGCCATGTTCAATCATTAAGGTATTATAATAATTCTATAATTTCATATTATTATTTTGTAGATGGGATTCCAATTGAGTTAGAAGAAATGGATTACAGATTTTTGGAAGCAGAAGAGGAAGATGAATATGATACGGAATTGCTCTTAGAAGAAATTAATTATATTAATGATTATTTTTACATTCACGAAGATGCGAAAAAAGTTTATGGAGATGATGAAGAATAGATTATATTGCTACTAATTACATATTTTCTATATTTTTAAAACAAAATCATAATATTAATAAATAAATAAATAATTTTTATTTGATTGGTAATGTTTTTTTGTCTTAAATTAATAATTAAATCTGCGTAGTTACCATTGCTTTTTCCCGTATCGGGAAACGCGGGAAACTCTCGAAAATCACTAAATTCTCGTTTCCCGTTGCTAGAGTAATTTTCTCGCATTTTGCAATCTCTAGTCACGACTCACGAGTCACTTTGAAAAGGCACAGAGTCACGAGTCAGGTGACTCCCATTTCTCTATTGAGTCAGAGTCTCCCAAAACCAGTGATTCCGAGAAATCGACGAGTCAGAGTCAGGGTCACTGAGTCAGAGTTATTCGGTAGCCTAGACGGGTGAGTCTATTTGTTGAGAAAGACGGGGACGGGGAAGCCTGTTTTTTTCAAGGACGGGACGGGACGAGAACGGTATTTCGATTTCGAGTGCCTAGTGTTGTTATTTAAAGTTGGGTTTCGTTTGGAGAATTGAATTTTGATTTCGCTTCCGGGTTTGTATGGAAAATTGGATTTCGATTTACGAATTAGAACTCTTCCGCGCATGAAGGTATTAATCTTTAGAAAATCAAATTTGTCCAGTGCAATGATTACTTTGACAATTGTTCCACCAAAAGTTTACATGTCTCATATTTTAAATATTCAATTACTTGCAATTACGAAACAAATATTGAATGGCCACTATCACAGAAACGACGAGGGTGGAATATCTTAATTTAAATTGTTTCTGACAATGAAATTGCAATTGACTAATTGGAGTTAGAACTTGCCGACTTAACTTAAGAAGCATATTGATCCTAACTTTAGTTATTTATGAACGAGTTGCCGTATTTCCAAACTCAAAAATTGACTATTTTGGCAAAAATTAATTCCATTCCACCCACTGTCAGTCTTACCTTAAACGGGATTTAAATCTATGGTAGACGATTTATAATCTATGGTACGTACCATGGATTTAAATACATTGTTGGCTATTTATAATCTATGGTGATGACGTCGTACCATAGATTATAATCCCAAACCATGTATTATAATATATGGTATTTCTGCGCAATTGCGCTAGTGACCCAGTGACCCCTGACCTGCGGGAAATGTTTTAAATGAAACTTTGAGCATTTATCTTCAATTTGGTCTTTGCAGAATTAAAATAAACCTTTCCGTTCTCGAGATATTGGAGTTTAAAAATAAATCCTCTTTTCTCCATAAGAAACAATGTATCAGAGCACAGAGCAACAGTTTGATAACCGCGTATATATCGGTGTACGTGAAAATAAGGAATCCAATCTCATTTAATGCTATTAGTGATAAAATTATTTAGAGAATTATCGACTTAGTACCAATTTGTGCCACGAAAAAATTTACTGGTTTACCTGATAAAGTTTTTCAATGAGTGTGTTAACTTATTTTTGAATACATCATATGAGTGATGTGTTGTAGCTAATACGAATCAATCGTACGAAGCAATCCTTGATAAAGATGAAATGAGAAATCTTAAAGGCATAATGAATATTTTTATTCCAATGACGAATTCAAGCTCGATGTAGACGTTACTCTATCCTAACTCTCCCGTGCGCTGTCGCGAAGTTGGTTGACTATCAACTTTGTTTAAGTTAGAGAAAGGGACGGAGGAAGTGAGGCGTTATAACAACCGTGGATTGGTTCTCTTAAAATGAAATATCACTCGACGCATCACTCGAGCAACCATAGAGTTACAGTGACGTTGGGTATAAATTGAAATTTTTAACATCCTCAGAAGAATCATCCGGAGAAAGGATACGTTGGAGTTAGGTGAACAACGGGCGTCAGTTAACTCATTTACAAATAGTATCATCACATAATGGATCATAGTGTTCCTATGGAAATGACGGTGGATTTTTTGAAAACTTCTCGACAAGTGTTCGTTGGATGGGAACATATAAAGGGAAAATCGGTTGAAACAATGAACACCATTTTTTTGTAATATACGTTGCTGCGATATAATAAATAAATTATTAAATTAACCAATACAGTGTTAATATACAAAAGTAAAAAATGAGTTGAAAAAATTCGAAGTAATGAATTAGGAAAATCAGTCCCAGAAATTTTTGAATTTAACTTTTTACGTAGATAATTTATGAAGCAGACGCACTTGAGGTACATAGGTTACCCATCATTCCCATCATTTTAATTCTGCAAAGACCAAATTGAAGATAAATGCTCAAAGTTTCATTTAAAACATTTCCCGGAGGTCAGGGGTCACTGGGTCACTAGCGCAATTGCGCAGAAATACCATATATTATAATACATGGTTTGGGATTATAATCTATGGTACGACGTCATCACCATAGGTTATAAATAGCCAACTATGTATTTAAATCCATGGTACGTACCATAGATTATAAATCGTCTACCATATATTTAAATCCCGTTTAAGGCTAGCCTGACTGTGCGCTGGCTGAATTTAAGTTTTAGTGAGAATGATGTAACGTGAAAAAGATTTATAGGGTGGGCAAACTGTAAGTATCTCTGCAACCGAGGAAGAGTTCAGATTCATGTGAAACATCTATTAATCTCATTTTGAAACAAATTCCACCTGTGGATCAGGGAGGTGGATCTAGAAATTAAATCCACCCAATATCTGCCTCTAAAGTAGAATTCAGCCGAATAATGGCTCCCCTTTGGTGGAGTTCAGCCTTGTTAATCAGTCTTATATTTTCAAATTAGAGTATCGTATGTCTCTGTCAGTGAGTCAATTCTGGACTCAGTCGACTCTCAATTTTTTTTTGTGTTTGGCACTGACTCTGAGTCACTGAAACTAAAGGTTGTTACCGTTTGGGGAAATAGGACATGGTTCTTTTTGGAATTTACTTTTGAAACACTCATTCTCACCAACAAATCCGCACCTCCCACTACATCATAACACCCATCATAGATGGACACAACTCAAAATGTGTTCATATACACATCAGTTTTTAGATATTCGCTAGTGTTCTCCATGATTCTGACTCCGGAGTCATGACTCTGACTCTGACTGACTCTCATGACTCTGACTCCCAGGGTTTTTGGGATTCGGGAGTCATTTGATGACTCTAACTCCAAGGGTTTTGGGAGTCAGAGTCATGACTCTGGGAGTCGACTCCCAGACCTGGGAGTCATGACTCTTTTGAAACATGCACACATGGGCATATGGGACTATTTTTTAACAAAATTTACATGCAAATATTATTTCGATAGTTATTTATACAAAGAAATATTTTTTAAAAGTTACAAAAAGTTACGAATTGTTTATTTAACCTGATGAAAGTGGCTTTTTTGTTTTCTTGTTGTCAAGGAAACTTAGTCATGACTCTGACTCACTGACTCTGACTCAGAGTCGAATCCCAAAATTTAAGAAGTCAGAGACATAACTCCTGAGTCAACTCCTCAACTACAGTGAGTCAGAATCAGTGACTCGGGAGTCAATGACTCTGACTCAGTGAGATTTGGGAGTCACTTTACACACTAGTTACAACCGTGAATATGAATGGATAAATGAAATAGTCTGGGACTGGAGGGAATTTATTTAGGCGGGATTGTTGTGTGAGAGAGGGTGGGTGAAGAGGAATAGGGGTGCGGATTTGTTGGTAGAATGAGTGATGCAAAAGTAAACTCCAAAAAGAACCATGTCCTATTTCCCCAAACGGTAGTTATATCGCCCATGCACATAATGATACGTGCATGGGCGACTCAACACAGGAATCAAAAACTGAATCTGACTTAAGCTGCTTTTAGTGCGTCAAATTTTGACTGATTCACTAAAAATACTGAAGAGGGAACCACCATGGGTGGTCATCCCGGAAATAATCCAAATTAGGCTTTTCTAGTAGGATTATCATAGTTAATTATATAAATATAACAATTTCCTGCCATTGGGTCATGGGGTCAATGTGACAGGGCTTTATTCGGTAGCTAAAAACTTTACAATAATAAAGGTGTTAATGTTAAAAGTGCGTTTGAGAGGCTGCCATCTCAATAAGGTGTAGTTAGCGAGGTGGCGTAAATGAAAGGGTTAAGGTTGCTTAATACCGGGTTCGATTGCTACCCTTTTTATAATTTTTTTTTTCGTATANGGTGTTAATGTTAAAAGTGCGTTTGAGAGGCTGCCATCTCAATAAGGTGTAGTTAGCGAGGTGCCGTAAATGAAAGGGTTAAGGTTGCTTAATACCGGGTTCGATTGCTACCCTTTTTATAATTTTTTTTTTCGTATAATTTTCATACTTGTCCCAACTATATTATATAAATCTAAAAATATGCCTAACGCAGTGTAGTTAGAGTCTAAAATTTAGAAAATAAGGATTTTTTGAAAATTATAAGTCAGTTACTTGTGAATATGGCTTCATATCAAAAGAATTTCAAACTAAATACCCTAAATTCTCGCATATAATTAGCCCTTTGACATATGAGACATTTGACAAGGCTTCTTCATGATCTATTTCTATTACTTCAGGCTTCAAATTTTCAGCTTTGTAGTCAGGCAAACCAGTGCAGAAATTTTCAGGAATAATATCGGAAATTCATTAGATTAAAAATAGAATATATGAACTACAGTGGAATTCGTTTATTGTCACCCCCTAGGGAGCCCAAATTTTTGGTGATATAAAGCGAAGGTGACATAATGCGATATTGGCAACTTTTTTAATTTTGGTGTTTAACATAGTGTTTGGTGAGAAAAAGCGGATTTGTGAATCTTGGTTACCTATTAATTTTACTATGGTAGACTCAGTGGTCAAAATTACACCAGTTTGACCTAATGAAAAAAGTCAATAATTTTTTTCTGCACACAACAGGAAAATGTTTCTTCAGTGATGATTTTTCTTTCCCCATTTTATTAGGGTGTAAATTGAATGTAATACAATTTGGAGAGAAATTAAGAAAAATGATGTGAAATTCAAACTATGGCACGAAAGTTTTCAATAAAAGAAGTAAACTTCCATGTGTGGGGTTGGAATGAGTGACTCAAGATAAAATATAACATTAGGCGAAGTGACATAAGGCGACCTATTCTTACACATAAGTACACCTCATTGAGATGGCAGCCTCTCAAACGCACTTTTAACATTAACATCTTTATTATTGTAACGAAAAAAANGTACACCTCATTGAGATGGCAGCCTCTCAAACGCACTTTTAACATTAACATCTTTATTATTGTAACGAAAAAAAGTTTTTACCTACTGAATAAAGACCTGTCACATTGACCCCATGACCCAATGGCAGGAAATTGTTATATTTATATAATTAACTATGATAATTCTACTAGAAAAGCCTAATTTGGATTATTTAGGAGATGACCACCCATGATGGTTCCCTTGAGTCTGAGTCAGGGAGTTGACTCAGTGAGTCAATGACTCTCGAGTAAAAATGAATAATGTGATAGTTTATTTCAAATATTGTGATGTCTTTGACTCATTCAGATACTCAGCGCTGCTCAATTGAGCTACAATCCTACGCCTACAACGATGCCACGCTCAATTTGACATGGAATGGAAGGCGCGGTGCATCTCTCGTCTCTCAATTCTCTCTACCAAATGTTCACGTGGGACTCGACAATCCTGAAAACTTTGCAATTGTTACCAAATCTGGAAGATATGCTGGACTCCGATTCGCTGTTCTTCTACGGCGGAAACTCTCTTACCATCTCCTACAGACTTATCTCCCTTCAACACTATTCATATTCGTTTCTTGGCAATCCTTCCTAGTAAGAATTTATTAACTTGAATTTCTTATAAAGCCTACATATATGACCCATGAATCATACAGCAAAGAAATATAAATTTAAAGAATACTAAATACATTTTTATGTTCATTTTATAGGTTCCTGTGGACTCTGTACCTGGTGAGATGAGATGAGTTAGTTCTGTCGCACAGTTGCAGAATCGCAACCATTTCGCAACTAGGTTGCGGCAGGTTGCGAGTTGCGGTTGCGGAGTTGCGGAGCAGAATAACGAAAATTGCGAATGCGGAGTTGCGGCCAAATTGAGAATTATTAAACTTACGGTTGCGGTGTTGCGGCCAATTATGGAACTTGCAAAAGTTGCGGTTGCGGCGTTGCGGGACATAAAATGCAAAAGTTGCGGTTGCGACGTTGCGGGGCCTAACATGCAAAAGTTGCGGTTGCGGAGTTGCGGGTGTCAGAAATAACAGCTGAAAATGCGGAGTTGCGATCTCTGTGAAGTAGTTGCGGGAAATAGTTTGATATTGTGCGCAACTATTATGCCCTGACTTGGGATGGGCTCGGTTGTGTTGGTCAAATATGTGAAGTTGTAAAGCGGCTTTGTATAACCACAGATCTAACTTCAGTAAACTCGAAACTGAAACCAAAATTTAGTTCTTGAACACCTGTGTTACAGAGGACCCAGTAAAAGAGCGTCGCGCCATTCAAATTCAAATTATTTATCAAGGGGAAAAGTCCCATGTGCGGTGTGGCGTTGAGTCTGTCTTTGCAATCTCAAACGCTCCTGTTGAGTATGACCTGTAAATCCGCAATGACAAGATAAGGATTCCTTATTTTGGCGTAAGGCACAACTTCAAAATTGGCTTTATTTAATATGTAAACAATCCTTTTCGTTCTCAATTTAAATTTTGTTAAAACTTGACACATCAATTTCAAATCTGAAATTAAGTTTGTGTAACGCTCACTTACAATTAATTGCTTTAACTAAGCAAACCAAAATTTGAATTAATGGATTGTTGTATTTAACTCTTGCATATTGAAATTGAATAAATAAAATTGAAAGGCTATTTTTATGCTCTAAATTCGCTTTAAATGTTATAGGAACATTTCTTTTATAATTTTGTCGAAAGTTGCGAAAAAGTTGCGGAAAAGTTGCGGGAATTCTGGTTACGTGTTGGTTGCGGTTGCGGGAAATTTTGAATCCAAAATTGCGAATGCGGCGTTGCGGCAAAAATTTTAAAATTTAAAGTTGCGGTTGCGGCGTTCTAGTGGAAGTATTAAAATACAAGAGTGCGGGTTGCGGAGTTGCGGGCATCAAAGCTCAAAAGTTGCGGGTGCGGAGTTGCGGCTCGAAATATTGTACTCGAAGTTGCGGTTGCGGCCCGCAACCGCACTTCTGCAACTGTTGTTCTGTGCAAGAAATTTAAGAAAATTTTCACACTCTTTCATATTGGTTTAGGTCGAATGGCACTATGTATGACAACTCTCCTGACACTGACTGCGATGTTTTCTTCTGTCAGGTAAACATGGGCCAAAGAACCTTTAAGAATCTTTAATTATCCCTTCCAAGGAACGGGAGATTATGAAGAATTCCCTAGGCTATCTTAATTTGGATCAGTTGGCAAGTTTCCATTCTCTACAATTTTCTGTTTTATCTTCATAAATTCATGTCATGTCGAAACCCCCTCACATTTCATCTCGTAACCATTGGGACAAATTAACCAATCAGAAAGAACCGTATTTACTGGAATTTATAACATCTCACTTAAAATTGTATAACATAATCTATGATTGCATTAAAAAAANAGAACCGTATTTACTGGAATTTATAACATCTCACTTAAAATTGTATAACATAATCTATGATTGCATTAAAAAAAATTTTTTTTTTCAGGCAAAATACACCAACTGTCTCATACATTAAAGCCATCGATGTTTGGATGGTAAGAAATATTATACACATCACCCCACATCTCCTGTCTCGAAATTTAAGAATTACTGCAGAACCTAAAATTAAAAAGCCCTGAGCACTTTTACAAAAATTNGATCTCCTGTCTCGAAATTTAAGAATTACTGCAGAACCTAAAATTAAAAAGCCCTGAGCACTTTTACAAAAATTTCAATGCCGGCAACCAGCAATGTAACTGACGTCTTGGACAGCTTTTGTAAATTAGTTAAAATTTTTATAGCATTAAAATTTCGTATAATTTCAACCACTCATGATCCCCTCCACTAACAATTCAGTCCTTTAGATGAANTTATAGCATTAAAATTTCGTATAATTTCAACCACTCATGATCCCCTCCACTAACAATTCAGTCCTTTAGATGAAACTAGCTCCAACATTTAGTTCAAAGAATTTTATACAAGATTCTCAAACCTTACTCTGAGTTACAAACATTTCAGACTTTAATTGATATGTTCATTATTCTCAGGAAATATTAAACTTTGAANGCTTACTCTGAGTTACAAACATTTCAGACTTTAATTGATATGTTCATTATTCTCAGGAAATATTAAACTTTGAATATTTTGTTCCAGAAACGATCAAAGTAATTTAAAATTTCGCTCAAAGAGTGCGACTGGTAAGAATAAAATTTTAAAATTATATTAACTAAAATTGGTTGTTTCGACTAAACACTTTGCTGCACACCATACAATAAAAAAGTCGTACAGTCGCTCACTCTGAGAAGCCATTGAATTAATTTGGGGATTTTGGAACGAAAAAAAAATCAGAATTTAGTATTTACTAATGAACAAAACTATTCAGAATAAAATTTTCTTTAATTTAGGGTAAGCTTTGCAAAAAATTTCAAACCTAAATTTTGAGAGCTATCCTAATTAAAACTGATTTTTAAAATCTTAAATTCTTTAATCCCTAGTTAACTAATTTGAAACTTTTGCCTCACTGACATTTTTTGCCACAGTGTGTTCGAATAATTTTCCTGCCAAGGCGAAATTATTATTGGTCCAAAAAGAGTAAAAACCCTTCTCAATTGTAAAGTTACGAAACTACTTAAAATGTCAAAGTCCCTTCAAAATCGTTTGCCTAACCACCTCATTTAATATTGTCAAACACATGNGAAACTACTTAAAATGTCAAAGTCCCTTCAAAATCGTTTGCCTAACCACCTCATTTAATATTGTCAAACACATGTTGTCACAAAATGATTTAAAACGTATTATGCTTTAAATATTTAATGCACTGCGATAGTAGGGATGTTGNCACATGTTGTCACAAAATGATTTAAAACGTATTATGCTTTAAATATTTAATGCACTGCGATAGTAGGGATGTTGCGGATAGTATATCTGGCAGGTTTGTAGCATATCTGGCGTTTATTGGTTGCCGGATATCGGTAATCCGGCTTGCGTGCTTGATTAAACTCGTAATTCACACACTTTTTATCAAAACAAGATGAGTTTTGACTTATTTCACGCGAGCATGTTGCGGTCAATCTTTAAAACACTAATAAATCTTAATAATAAACTACCGTATATTAAATCTAATAAAATTATTGATTCATTTCTTATGATTTATGAAAAATGTGTCTAGAAAATTATCCGCGCGGATACCTATAAGTATCCTGTATCCAGCAGAGTTTTAGTCGCCGAATATCCGCAACACCTCTAGTGAATCATAATTTATGATTAAAGAATGTAATCAAATATCCAATGGAAGAAACTTGTGTCCATATTTTCATAATGATTTCGTAATTCGTAAGAAAAATATCTAAAATTAAAAAAATTAAAACATTTTTTATAACGAAACTCTCTACAAATCACAAGACTTCAACACCTCAAATAGTTCATAGTTCAGTGAGACAAGGGTTTTAAACAAATTTTACGAAATTTTAATGTAATAAAAAATGTTAACTAAATTTTCAAAACCTGCCCATGGCGTCAGTTACATTGCTGATTGCCCACACTGAAATTTCAGGGGGAAACGAGATGGTTGGTGAAAGTGCTCAGGGTTTTTTCATTTTTGGTTCAATATGACATAATTCCGAAATTAATTTAAATTCAAATATTTCTGCGATGTTGAACAAGAAATTTTTTTACGTCTCGTTTGAATCCAACCATTTTTTAAATCAAATTTTTTGTGTAGGTTAGTTGCATCATCTTTGTTTTCTTGACTCTGTTGGAATACACCGTGTTGCTGAAGTAAGAATTTTTTATTACCAATAATTTATTGACTAACTAAATCACAAGCATTTCTATCGTTCTTACTTTGAACAGACTCAAAAGTCTGGAAGGAAAGATGAAAAAGAAAAAATCTGGGAGAAAATCCAAACATTTCCCAATGAATCGAATTGAAAGTGACATTATGTCTGCGAATGGGAAGTGCTTGTACTCTACTGAACAACCGATGATCGTTCGAGTAATTCAAACAACAAACCAATCAAATACATTGAATTCCAAACCAACCAATAATCATAATTTTTTATATATATTTTTAGCAATTGGAAAGTCCAAAATCCGTTTCTCTCCCTGGATCTGGAGAAAATTCAAAGAAAAGACATCGAAGAGAGTCTTTTATTTTTCTCCCGACATACCCGAATGCTTCACCACCTACTCACCATCCTCCACCATCCAATCAAACTCCAAGAGTTTGCAAAGTGCCAAACTGTGAAGATTTAGTTGAGAAAATAGAGTCAACAACCTCTGCTGTCATTCCAATACTTTTTGTTATTTTCAATTTTGTCTATTGGCCATGGCTCATCCATAGTTCCAATTACCAACAACAATTCAACACAACTGTGTACTACTCTGCTAATTAACACAACTTTTTACAAAAAATAACTTTTAATTTAAATTTTTATGATTCATAGATACGACGATGCACTCCACTTATGAGACACTTATTATGCACACGAGCAGAACAGGTTCGTCGCACTAGAAATATATTATTGTTTTCATGATTTTGTTGTTTTGGCATCTATTAAATTGCAGCTATGAATTACTGATAGTGAAGTTAAGGTGTTAGGATAAACACAAATTTACACTACACAATTTAAAAACAAATATTTACTATTAGAAATATAATAATTCTTTTTCTAAATAAAAAAAAAATTTTTTTTTCATCTGAAAAACTTGTTTATGAATATCTCAATGTCAGTATCTTTATTTTTGTAATAAGTTTCTTTAAATTGTCTGAAAATTTTTTATGAAAATGAGAATTCTTTCTTTTTGTCAAACTTTACAGTTTTGTTTTTCTTTAAAGTAATATACAGTCCAACATTTTATTATAAGGCATATGGAACCAACTTTTGTGCCTATGCCCTTTGCTGGAGAAAAGTACCTTATAAATTTGTGTCAAATCTGTCTCGTAAATTAAATTTTTATTTCTATGAAAGTGTTAACAGTTTGAGATAAAACATTTAAAAGTAGGATTAGAAGTAATAAAAAACGAAGTCTCTATCACTAGAACAGAAGTTATAAATGAGTTTTTTGAAAATTAAAATTTTTGGATGTTCGTTTGAAACGTGAATCTCTTAGTATATTGTCTGAAAAGAACATAAAAAAATTTCAGTTTTCAAAAAATCATAACTTNAAGTAGGATTAGAAGTAATAAAAAACGAAGTCTCTATCACTAGAACAGAAGTTATAAATGAGTTTTTTGAAAATTTAAATTTTTGGATGTTCGTTTGAAACGTGAATCTCTTAGTATATTGTCTGAAAAGAAGATAAAAAAATTTCAGTTTTCAAAAAATCATAACTTGTAGTTATGATTGTAGTTATCGTGGAGGCTTGATATTTTCGAAGTTAATGCTTTATCTGAAACTTACTCGCAGAAAAAGAAATTAGTTGTTGATCCTAATTTAAAGGTAGTTGGTTTCTTGAGCAAAGGGTATGGGACCAAAACTAGCTTCCCAGTCCTTATAATATAATTGTCGGACTGAAGTACTCAAGTATTATTTCGGTACCTAGTGATCTTCGGTTAGACTATACAAAGTTACGTTGTATTATATTTTAAAAGAATTTCTGTGAGATAACCTTGTTAAAAGATTTCTGATTGATCTAATCTTGCCAAAAATTAGNACTCAAGTATTATTTCGGTACCTAGTGATCTTCGGTTAGACTATACAAAGTTACGTTGTATTATATTTTAAAAGAATTTCTGTGAGATAAGCTTGTTAAAAGATTTCTGATTGATCTTGCCAAAAATTAGANTATTTCGGTACCTAGTGATCTTCGGTTAGACTATACAAAGTTACGTTGTATTATATTTTAAAAGAATTTCTGTGAGATAACCTTGTTAAAAGATTTCTGATTGATCTAATCTTGCCAAAAATTAGAAAAAAGGTGGTATAGTTAGAAATGGCAAAAGCTAAAGTTTAATTATTGAAGAAGCTCTCTGTACTGGCGGATTGTGAGGGATTTCAAATTCAACATATAGCTAACTTATACTATGTCTAACTGACATTTGGTAAAGATATAACTTTTTTCTTTTTCACAAGTCCGCCTTATTTTCTGTGAAAGTAGATTTAATAATGAATAGAACAGGTTATTAGACTATAGAATAAAAATAGAAGTGGAATACGAGCAAAAAGAACTAAAGAAGTCATTTCAGATTTCACTAGAACTCAAAGAAAAGACGCATGAATTTATCCGTGTTCTTTTTGCACTCTTCGGTCCTGATAATTTTTTCTCTCACTCGTTTGATGATCTCAAGATTTCTAAAACCNTCTGTGAAAGTAGATTTAATAATGAATAGAACAGGTTATTAGACTATAGAATAAAAATAGAAGTGGAATACGAGTAAAAAGAACTAAAGAAGTCATTTCAGATTTCACTAGAACTCAAAGAAAAGACGCATGAATTTATCCATGTTCTTTTTGCACTCTTCGGTCCTGATAATTTTTTCTCTCACTCGTTTGATGATCTCAAGATTTCTAAAACCNGTGTTCTTTTTGCACTCTTCGGTCCTGATAATTTTTTCTCTCACTCGTTTGATGATCTCAAGATTTCTAAAACCTTGTAGTAGAGACAGTATTTCTGTCGTCGTCAGCCCCCTTTGTGAACCGATTTGGTTCATCATATATCTCTAAAGAAAAATTTAGAAAATCTAACTTTGGCTCATTTGTTGGAAAAAGTTTTAGTCATAGTTTGACCTTCTTTTGTAAAAGTTTGGAGAAAGTGAGAGTGACTTTTGTAATTTTTTCATTATAAATATTTTATGTTAAAATTTTTTCACAGCAATCAATTATTATTCCTTTACACGAGAGTTTAACCTTCTGTTTAGTTTTTGATTATTCCATTAATCTTTTCCTATTCGGCAACTGAACGAATTCATTGAGACAAATAAATTTTAAGAATTCAATCCGAGTTATTTATAAATCATTAAAGTTTATATACGTTCTGCACAAATTTTAAAGCACCGAGCAGTTACTTTTGGTCCATGCTGTCTTGTTTTATACTTATCTTCAATCTAGTCCTGTTTTATAATTATGCTCAGCATTTTTCTTCCCTCAATCTTTTCTTTTTCTGGAAGAACTTTCAAAATTAGTTTNTGTTTTATAATTATGCTCAGCATTTTTCTTCCCTCAATCTTTTCTTTTTCTGGAAGAACTTTCAAAATTAGTTTTTTTTTTTAACCCGCTTACCAGCATCAACAGGTTATGATTTATTCAAATTTAAGTTTTTCGGACTTAATTCTGAAACTTATTATACTTACTACCAAGGATGCTAAGAGGGATTTTGAAAAACATCTTCCATATATCAAAGATGTTTGTTGTAAATTTTTCATAGCAACCTTTCCTTACTACAGAGCGTCTCAGAAAGTCTAAAAAACTTAATTCTCATTAAATCGTCTGTTGATTCATTAATATGAGTGAACTGATTTAAAAAAATTTCCATCTACTTTTCAATGTTCTTTTATAAAACATAAAAAATTGCCTCCTGTAAAAAAAATCGACATAGTTCATGTCCAAGTAATAACATAAAACAGTATAGAGTGACTAATCTTTTCTGGTGCCCTAGAAATCTTGGTTTCACATGACGTCATTTTTTCATCAGAATGGGAGGAGCTATGATGAAAGTGGAGAGAGTACCAAAAAATATTATANTGTTTTATAATTATGCTCAGCATTTTTCTTCCCTCAATCTTTTCTTTTTCTGGAAGAACTTTCAAAATTAGTTTGTTTTTAACCCGCTTATCAGCATCAACAGGTTATGATTTATTCAAATTTAAGTTTTTCGGACTTAATTCTGAAACTTATTATACTTACTACCAAGGATGCTATGAGGAATTTTGAAAAACATCTTCCATATATCAAAGATGTTTGTTGTAAATTTTTCATAGTAACCTTTCCTTACTACAGAGCGTCTCAGAAAGTCTAAAAAACTTAATTCTCATTAAATCGTCTGTTGATTCATTAATATGAGTGAACTGATTTAAAAAAATTTCCATCTACTTTTCAATGTTCTTTTATAAAACATAAAAAATTGCCTCCTGTAAAAAAAATCGACATAGTTCATGTCCAAGTAATAACATAAAGCAGTATAGAGTGACTAATCTTTTCTGGTACCCTAGAAATCTTGGTTCCACATGACGTCATTTTTTCATCAGAATGGGAGGAGCTATGATGAAAGTGGAGAGAGTACCAAAAAATATTATAGTACTCACTCTATACAGGGTGTTCAAAATAAAACGTTACTGAAGAAAGTAGCTTTCACTCAGAAACACTTGAGACACCCTTTTAGCTGGCGCTAAAGTCATAAAAGTGGAGGGAGTGTAGCCAGCATCAGCATTACAAACATACCCAAACAGTTAGGCTCAGGTCGATAAAACTACGACAACCGGCATTATCAAAGCCAATCACAATTACTCTCCAAATGTAATCGATTAAACATTACAGTAATTGGTTGCTTGTAATTATAATTGTGTAATTGACAATCACCTAATTACGTAACTGTGT
>NIPM01000317.1:80881-102003 GCA_002738285.1 Holacanthella duospinosa | reverse complement strand
CATTACAGTAATTGGTTGCTTGTAATTATAATTGTGTAATTGACAATCACCTAATTACGTAACTGTGTAATTGGCAATCACACAATTACGTAATTGTTCAAACTATGTATCCATACTTCTTTGATAAACATCCAGGCCGATAGTTTTGCCTGCCCAAGTCGCCGTTAATCTCGGTTTTTCCCTAACTGCCAAAGTGAAGTTATTTGAAAACAAATTAATTGAAGAAGAAAATTTGTTAATTATTAAATTTATAAATTTAATAAATAAGAATTTAAAGTGATGGAAAATCTATACGGTTAAGCTCACAGATCACAAGGACAACAATGTTTTTGCAAAAACTATCCAACTCTTGCACGTCTTGTAAGTCCCTTACAACCGAATCAGCATTTTTGTTTTACTGAATATCACAACTGTATAGTTGTCACTGAAACCTGGGAATTTGTAATTGAATAATTAAAACAAACAAC
Source organism: Holacanthella duospinosa (assembly GCA_002738285.1). Taxonomy (NCBI): domain Eukaryota; kingdom Metazoa; phylum Arthropoda; class Collembola; order Poduromorpha; family Neanuridae; genus Holacanthella; species Holacanthella duospinosa. Next base: position 101,536 of record NIPM01000317.1, on the reverse strand, counting down.
AACCATGGTTTGATGCGTTCAGTGATGCTCCCAAGAGTGGTACGAGTCGAACAATACCCAACATTATCATAATGTTTTTTTTTTGGAAAATCATCTTTTTCATAATTTAATAAAAATTCAAAAAATTCAAATTTTGAAAAACTAAAAAATATAGCACCTTGAAATTTGTTTTAATTATTCAATTACAAATTTTCGGCTCATTAGGTCCATTGCAGAGCAAATGGCGCAGAGTTACGCGAAAATTCTAAAGTTAAGGTAGTCATTATCCGAAAAAAAAATTTTATTTTTTATTTTTATTTTTTATTTATGCTCTAAACATGGTTTTATGCGTACAGTAATGCTCCCAAGTATAGTAGGAGTCGAACAATACCTCACACGATCAAAGTTTTTTTTTTTTGAAAATTCATCTTTTTCAAAGTTTAATAAAAATTCATAAAATTGAAAATTTGAAAAACTAAAAAATATTGCACCTGGGGAATGCGATTAGGTATACTCATACAAAATTTCATCAAAATCGGTCAATAAATGAAAGAAGTAGACAAGGGGTTTTGAACGCCATTTTCCCAACTTTCGACCCTTGCCCCCCTGCCCCCCATCATTCTGGAATTTTTTAAATTATATTTTCTTACTCTACACTTGCCCTTTAGGTACTGGGTTGTTTCAAAATTTGAAGTTCGGAACATGTCGAACCAGAATTTTTTTTCAGTGCCAGGTTTCAGTGACAACTACACAACTATCTTTCTTAGACGCGAAACTTCATTTCATTGAACCAATGTCGTAATCTTATTTTGTAAAAGGTGGAAGTCACTTATTGGTATCTGTATTACACGTACTATTTATATTTTATGTTGGGTTTGTTTGATTTTTTTATAGTTTTTATTTTGTACTTAAATGTAAGACAACTTCACCCAACTGCCACAGGTAGTGTAATTTGCTGGATTCAAGCAATTTTGGTGAAAGTCGAAGAAAATCAGTGACGTTTTATTTTAAACACCCTGTACTTTCTCCAGCAAAGAGCATCGGTCAAAACTGTCTTTCGATTTAAGATTTTTTATAATACTGTAAAACTGATAAACAAAGATACTTTAATTCAGAAAACCTAATTGGTATAAGATTTCGAAAAAATGTGGATAAATAATTCGGATTAAAGTAGACCTACAAAATAATTTTTTACAGTAATTCTAATTAAGGGTATTTCTTTTCAGTTCCAATTCTCTGNGTAATTTGCTGGATTCAAGCAATTTTGGTGAAAGTCGAAGAAAATCAGTAACGTTTTATTTTAAACACCCTGTACTTTCTCCAGCAAAGAGCATCGGTCAAAACTGTCTTTCGATTTAAGATTTTTTATAATACTGTAGAACTGATAAACAAAGATTACTTTAATTCAGAAAACCTAATTGGTATAAGATTTCGAAAAAATGTGGATAAATAATTCGGACTAAAGTAGACCTACAAAATAATTTTTTACAGTAATTCTAATTAAGGGTATTTCTTTTCAGTTCCAATTCTCTGNTTAAAGTAGACCTACAAAATAATTTTTTACAGTAATTCTAATTAAGGGTATTTCTTTTCAGTTCCAATTCTCTGAAACAAAGGATAAAGATTAATATTTATTGTGAAAGCGAAAAGTTTAAGAATGAAGTTGGAGAAATCCCACAGTTTAGTTACCTTACCTTATAAAAAAATGACGAAATTGCAATCTAAACTCAAGTGTAAGGGAATCAGTAATTTAGTATAAAATATATTAATAGTAAGAGAGTGACATGAGGAACAACTTTGTGACATAAAGAACTATGTACGATTACCATTGTAAGCCAATGAGTTTCTGTAAAGTTAAAATTCAAAATTTCCACCAATATACAGAATGCTCTAACAAATCTCGTACTTTTCTTCNAAATTTCCACCAATATACAGAATGCTCTAACAAATCTCGTACTTTTCTTCCCTTTCCCCAACAATGGTGAAGGTGAGCCAATTTTTCTCAAATTCAGAACGTGGAGGGAGTAAATTTTCCCAATAACCAAGTCGTATGAGAACCGTATAACCACTTTGTGAAACTTCACACCCTCCATTCTCTCAACTTTTTTTGTTTTACTATTAAACAGTGTTTGCCNTCCCTTTCCCCAACAATGGTGAAGGTGAGCCAATTTTTCTCAAATTCAGAACGTGGAGGGAGTAAATTTTCCCAAACACCAAGTCGTATGAGAACCGTATAACCACTTTGTGAAACTTCACACCCTCCATTCTCTCAACTTTTTTTTGTTTTACTATTAAACAGTGTTTGCCACTCCCCAGGGGAACTGGGGATTTGGGGGTGGGGAAACCTGGGGATCCCGGGGGAGAAGATTTCAAATCCCCTTGGGATTAATGAGGGAATTAAGGTAAAATAAATAATGTAATAATTTTTTTTGAGAATCCCCGTTTTGTCTAAAGAAATAAAAAGCAAGAATTAGAGTGATCCAAAGCCAGGAAGATGAGCAGTGACACATGGAACATTTGCCTACCTTTTTTGCGTAAGCTTTGTTTCTGTTGGATTCACACATGGGCGTTTGAGATTCGCCGAACCTTCCGAACTCGAACCTAGTCCAAAAAATTTTTGCCGAACCGTACCCGAACCGAACCTCGACTCTATCGAACCTAACCGAACCCGAACCAACTTCAAATTTTACTTTAGCGCACCGAACCCGCACCGAACCTCCACTTTGTCGAACCGAACCGAACCTGACTCTACTTTAATATTTTACTCTCTCGAACCGAACCCGCACCGAACCTACACCGAACCTTGCTCTATTTAATATCCAAGCATTCACATTCGCCGAAATTCCCGAACCGAACCGAACCAGGTTGAGCTACGAACCGAACCAAACCGATTCCTAAATGCAAAAATTTAAGGCCGCACCGAACCCGAACCGAATCTTAGACCTAGTCGAACCGAGCCGAACCCGAACCTAATTAAAAAATATAGAACCCGAGCCGAACCCGTATCGAACAATGTTCGTTTCGGTTCGGGGTTCGATGAAATTTTTTCGAACCTCAAGGTTCGCCGAACCTCAAACGCCCATGTGTGGTTGGACTTCACCTACCCTGGTAGATTTCTTTCTTCCTCATACTTCTGACATTTTAATAGTAGTATAAAAGATAAAACCGAAAGTGTATTAATAAAACAATAATTTACTAATCTGAAGGTATACTTCAGTCAAAACTGGAATACACAATAATAATCAAAACTACTTTAAATTAGAATCAATCCAAAACTAAAAGTATGAATTAAATTAGGCAAGACAAGAAATTTGAATTTCCGCAACCAATTTGAATTTGGCGCATTATTCCTATTTTTGTCCCCAAGTATCCCCAAAAACCCCATAAACCCCATAATTCCCAGAAATCCCCGGAATCCCCATTTCCCCGGGAACAAGTGTCAAAAATGGGGATTTGGCGAACACTGCTATTAAACTTCTTTATTAACCGCGAACAGCATAGCATTTAGAGAGGTCAATACTATTTCTCAATTCATCTGTCTGTCTGTACTGAGTATTGCAGCATGCTAATTTCTTCTAGTTGGTGCACTTCAGTAGGAGTGGTACGTTTTAACCGAGTTCAGTTTAGTCGTTCCATTTATACACAAAGTTTCTATCTCAGGGCGCAGACCGGACCACTTTGTTCTTGGTAACTGAAGTTGACTTATCCGAGGTTTACTGTAATATCAATTTCTTTCGATAGTTGGAAATAAGGTTATGGCAAAGTCAGCCTAAGCGGCAGTCCCTGAAAGATGAAATGTTTGAGGAATTATATTTCCTTAAGTACAACAACGGATTGCCTCACCTTTTTAGCACTTTGCTTCATAATTTTCAATTGCAATATTAACTTTTGACACCATTATTAACCCTAATCTTAATGGTTAATAATTAGTAGTATTGCCCCGATGCGGCTAAAATTCGAATCGGCCGATGCGCCGATGCAGCAGACTATTGAATCGGCCGCCGCCGATGCATCGGCCGATTCTTTCTACTCAAAACGCTGGTTTTTAATTGATTTTGGTTTACATTAAGACAAATTTTAAGCAAATTTTGCAATAAATTANACGCTGGTTTTTAATTGATTTTGGTTTACATTAAGACAAATTTTAAGCAAATTTTGCAATAAATTAAAAATTCTTTTTTTGAATCGGCAACTGCATCGGCCAACTGGCCGATTCAACATTNGCAAATTTTGCAATAAATTAAAAATTCTTTTTTTGAATCGGCAACTGCATCGGCCAACTGGCCGATTCAACATTGATGTCGATGCCGATGCCACGCCGATGCGACTAGATGATCGCCTCGGCGGCCGGGCAGATGCATCGGGGCAACANGATGTCGATGCCGATGCCACGCCGATGCGACTAGATGATCGCCTCGGCGGCCGGGCAGATGCATCGGGGCAACACTAATAATTAGGATTTCGAGAGGGAAAGTAAAGATATAGTAGAAGCTCTAAATAATAGAATAGACCTTCAGGAATGTGAGACAAATTTTAGATAAATTTTAGAATTTCGTTCTTTTAGATAAATTCCTCATAGCAACCTTGATCGTGCCGATGATCCCACAACCTTTTTGGTGGGAAGCCAGAAACATTTCGGGATAACCAACAAATTCTTTCCGAAACTATTAAAAATTTTCCCCAAATATATTTTCCCTATGATGTAATTTGATTTGACCATTAATTTTCATGCACCTTCTTTCCCCAGCAAAGAACATGGGGCCAAACATTCTTTTAAATTACTAGACACACTGTAGTAGAGTAGAATCATGATTTTTTTGGACGTGATACTTTTCAATATTTTTTTACAACTATTTTACATTTTCACCGAAAAAATTTTTTTTTGTTCCCTAAAACAAATTGCATGAGGCAGATGTCTCTAACACGATCCATTACTAGCCGAAATCCTAACGGTTAAGTAACCTTGAGTTTATACCATTATGCCTTTATGGTAATATTATCATATCGTAAATATACCCTAATCCCTTGCATACAAATCACATATTATCTGAANACCTTGAGTTTATACCATTATGCCTTTATGGTAATATTATCATATCGTAAATATACCCTAATCCCTTGCATACAAATCACATATTATCTGAAATTTTTTTACATTGCCACTGTGACTCTGCGGTTTAAACATTAGGACGGTTAATCTGACATAATGGAATCCAATTTGTAGTCCAGCGAAATTCGTTATATCCGATAAAAAATAATCAAACTTAACAAGTACTCTTCGGTGTCAGTAAATTCTTCGTCAAACTCATCTATATCTTGAATATCTTAATCCTCGTCGTGTTTCAAAGTAAGCTGATACATAGTTCAAATCATTGTCATTTTTAATAATTTCCAACACACGATTTATGATACAATTCGTTGCCTCCTTGTTTCATACACATTTATTATTTTCCTGCATTTTGGAATCCATTCCTAATTATTTCTAACGATACCACTCTTCAGCTTTCAACAATCAACATACATATCGTTGGAAAAGGCGTCATTTGGTGATGCGATGAGCCCTTAGCAATGGTTAGCTGCTTCGTTGTCAAATATAAATTTATGCCAATGTTTTCGTATTTTCCATTTGAATGGTATATAGAAAGGTTGTAAAACTTTACGAAACATTTAGTAGGTTTGGTAGATTAGAGCAAGACCTATGAACTTTTGTACCTCGGATTTCAAATTTATGGTCAAATCAGCGTAACATACAAGTACAACTAAATATTCGACTTAAATTTTGTAAAACAGTTCCTTGTCATTTTTTTTCATGAAGAATCCAACCTAGTTTTCATCACTGACGTTTGACTTAAATTGCCCGGATTTATTGTTTTTAACCGTGTTTTATATGTAAAGTTAGTTTATCCGAAGTTATCAAGANTATGCCTTTATGGTAATATTATCATATCGTAAATATACCCTAATCCCTTGCATACAAATCACATATTATCTGAATATTTTTTACATTGCCACTGTCACTCTGCGGTTTAAACATTAGGGCGGTTAATCTGACATAATGGAATCCAATTTGTAGTCCAGCGAAATTCGTTATATCCGATAAAAAATAATCAAACTTAACAAGTACTCTTCGGTGTCAGTAAATTCTTCGTCAAACTCATCTATATCTTGAATATCTTAATCCTCGTCGTGTTTCAAAGTAAGCTGATACATAGTTCAAATCATTGTCATTTTTAATAATTTCCAACACACGATTTATGATACAATTCGTTGCCTCCTTGTTTCATACACATTTATTATTTTCCTGCATTTTGGAATCCATTCCTAATTATTTCTAACGATACCACTCTTCAGCTTTCAACAATCAACATACATATCGTTGGAAAAGGCGTCATTTGGTGATGCGATGAGCCCTTAGCAATGGTTAGCTGCTTCGTTGTCAAATATAAATTTATGCCAATGTTTTCGTATTTGCCATTTGAATGACTCCTTTGCGGATATATAGAAAGGTTGTAAAACTTTACGAAACATTTAGTAGGTTTGGTAGATTAGAGCAAGACCTATGAACTTTCNTTAGTAGGTTTGGTAGATTAGAGCAAGACCTATGAACTTTTGTACCTCGGATTTCAAATTTATGGTCAAATCAGCGTAACATACAAGTACAACTAAATATTCGACTTAAATTTTGTAAAACAGTTCCTTGTCATTTTTTTTTCATGAAGAATCCAACCTAGTTTTCATCACTTAAATTGCCCGGATTTATTGTTTTTAACCGTGTTTTATATGTAAAGTTAGTTTATCCGAAGTTATCAAGAAATACGTGTAGTTAAAATGTAAGAACGGTTTACGGGTAAGGGCAGTTTGCACGCAAGGGATTAGGGTAAGTTGAGTCTTTGAATTGTAAATATTAGCGTCAAGGAATAATTTAATAAATTCCAACTCAATTAATTGAATCATTCAAGAAGTAGAAAATGTGAGTAAGTGCTTAAAACCGCGAGCAGTGAAATAATTGGGTGGTTGAAAAAAAGGCTGTACTAGTATTTGTCGGGCTATTATGAAGCACATTATATGAATTTTTGAGTTTGAGAACGTATTACACAAGGACTAACAAGTTGTTAACAACACAACAGGGAAAATTATATTTACTCTGCTTTCACCAATTTCAAAAAATACAGAGGAGCGTAAAAGTCTCTATAGATGAAGAAGTTTTAATTGAAAAAGATGTGCAGAAAGAATTAGGGTGTTATTCCAGTATTATAACTCACATCCAACTCATTTCCTTCATGTATAGAGAAACNAACAAGTTGTTAACAACACAACAGGGAAAATTATATTTACTCTGCTTTCACCAATTTCAAAAAATACAGAGGAGTGTAAAAGTCTCTATAGATGAAGAAGTTTTAATTGAAAAAGATCTGCAGAAAGAATTAGGGTGTTATTCCAGTATTATAACTCACATCCAACTCATTTCCTTCATGTATAGAGAAACNCTGCAGAAAGAATTAGGGTGTTATTCCAGTATTATAACTCACATCCAACTCATTTCCTTCATGTATAGAGAAACTTTCCAGTTCAGGTTACACATCTAAGGGAGTTTTGCACTAGCACAATTTAGGACAAGCTAAAGATAAGCAATAAGTCAAGAAATAAACTTAAGTTCTTGGGAAAACTCAAATTTCTAACAAAAAATTTTTTAAATAGCATTTAGTGCATAGTTGGATTGGATTAATATCTATCAACGCCAGTTAATATTGCGATATTATACTTTTATCTAGATCATGTACAGTTGCATCATCTTTAGTTGCTAGTGTGGAGGACATACAGGGTGTTCCAAAAAAAAGATAACTGGAGAAAGTATTTTCCACTCAAAGTGAGTGGAGTTAAAGAAAGTCAGTTATCTTTTTGTTGGAACAGCCTGTACATAGTAGGGGTATTCGTATTCCCTTCAAGTTGGTAAATGAGTTTCGGTATATGATGTCATTTATCAAGTGATGATTGGTATGACCGACTTCGTAAGTTGAGAGAAAAACCGTTTAACCAAAAATCACAAGCCCTGACTTGGGTAAAGTTTGAAAGAAAAATTTGGAATTGATATATCCTCTCATTGGCTGAATTTTTCCCGCTCGAGTGGAGCTCGGTAAAAGTTGGTAAACTCTCTTAAATACCAACTTTTTCCAATTAAACCACATTCAAGTTTACCACTTTACTGTTCGACGTATATAAGGTCCTGAATTTGATGAACACCAAAGAATTCCTTGCGGAATACATGGTTGCGCTGTATATACGGATTTGCGGTATTAGACGATTGAATACGGCATTAAAAATAAAATTCATAAACAACTGGACACGGACGCCGCCGAGACAATCACATAAACTTTACCCACTTCACATTTTCGGTGTTCGTGGTTACGATGGAGCGAAGGGAAGAGGTCCAAACTCATTAGACGTTTTATTTATTATTTATAATTTTTTGTGCAATTCCAGCATTTAATTAAATTTATGACATGTTAATCTCACTATATACAGGGTGAGTACACTTTAGTGTCCCTATAGCCGAGGACGATAAGGGCTATACTCAATCTTCCACTTTTATATTTTATGTTGTAGTCAAATGGAGTGAAGCCTAGAAATTTTTAAACTTCACTACGCCAAACCCTCACTTTTCTCTTTCTAATCTCACATCTTATTCAAACTTAAAGAAGTTGCTTGAGATTCTAATCGGTGACTAACTTGACGGAAGGATTCTGTNTCTCACATCTTATTCAAACTTAAAGAAGTTGCTTGAGATTCTAATCGGTGACTAACTTGACGGAAGGATTCTGTTGTGCGAAAATCATAATCCAAATTCAAATTTTAAATAATTTGAATTCGGATTATGATTTTCGCGCCATTGATTTTCCCTCAAGTTAGTCTCAACATACAGCATGAACCAACTTAATCCAGGCCTTCTTTCTTCGCCTTTCACCAAAAACGGCTTGGGGCAGCCGATAGACAATAGTAAATGATGGAAGTGAAGTTAATTTTATTGTAATCACTATAAAATATCTGTTCCGATGCAAAGCAATGGAGCAAAGCAGAGAGACAGAGAGAGGAGGGGTCGGCAGGTTCTCTGTTGAGTCAGGTGGAATAGATGCCAAGGGATCGTACCCCATTCCTCTAGTTCCTCATTCTCTCAACTACCCATCTTTCAGCATTACAGAATCCCCTTTCTTTAAATTTATTTATTTTTCCAGAGGAATGTTTTCTCAAACACACGCTAACTTCATTCCTTACAACTTTTCTATTTCGCGCTCTTTATTTGCTGTCTTAAATTTTTTTGGTGAAAGCGACTTTCTACGGCCCGGATTAACTTGGTTCATGCTGTACAAAACGTGAAGTAACTCTGTCCAGTTTGAATAACATGTGAATGCATGGTTGAATTGAAACAATAGTCATAAGCAGACACCAGTAAATTTTGTGAGCTTCACGGGCCTCTTCCTGCCAAAACCCCATTGGGGGTTTCACTTTTTTCCAAAACTCGCAAACCTCAAATCCCTTCAAAACTCCTATAACTAACACTCGAGGACACACGCTTTGCGACTTTTTTTATGGGAATCGGATTTTGTAGAAAAGAGATAATCTCAGACACTCTGGCCGGTCCTGGTCGGGCCGGGTTTTTCCTGGCCAACTTTTATGTAATTTGTCGAAAAAAAAAAGATTTCTTTTGAGCCTGGAGAAATCCCGGCTACACAGTTGCCACATTTGTCAGAAAGATTGGTGCTGTTTCTATGTAATGATTCTACAGGTGTCCGCATAAATAAGTAGACATGNTCTCACATCTTATTCAAACTTAAAGAAGTTGCTTGAGATTCTAATCGGTGACTAACTTGACGGAAGGATTCTGTGGTGCGAAAATCATAATACAAATTCAAATTTTAAATAATTTGAATTCGGATTATGATTTTCGCGCCATTGATTTTCCCTCAAGTTAGTCTCAACATACAGCATGAACCGACTTAATCCGGGCCTTCTTTCTTCGCCTTTCACCAAAAACGGCTTGGGGCAGGCGATAGAGAATAGTAAATGATGGAAGTGAAGTTAATTTTATTGTAATCACTATAAAATATCTGTTCCGATGCAAAGCAATGGAGCAAAGCAGAGAGACAGAGAGAGGAGGGGTCGGCAGGTTCTCTGTTGAGTCAGGTGGAATAGATGCCAAGGGATCGTACCCCATTCCTCTAGTTGCTCCATTCTCTCAACTACCCATCTTTCAGCATTACAGAATCGCCTTTCTTTAAATTAATTAATTTTTGCAGAGGAATGTTTTCTCAAACACACGCTAACTTCATTCCTTACAACTTTTCTATTTCGCGCTCTTTATTTGCTGTCTTAAATTTTTTTTGGTGAAAGCGACTTTCTACGGCCCGGATTAACTTGGTTCATGCTGTACAAAACGTGAAGTAACTCCGTCCAGTTTGAATAACATGTGAAATGCATGGTTGAATTGAAACAATAGTCATAAGCAGACACCAGTAAATTTTGTGAGCTTCACGGGCCTCTTCCTGCCAAAACCCCATTGGGGGTTTCCCTTTTTTCCAAAACTCGCAAACCTCAAATCCCTTCAAAACCCCTATAACTAACACTCGAGGACACACGCTTAGCGACTTTTTTTTTATGGGAATGGGATTTTGTAGAAAAGAGATAATCTCAGACACTCTGGCCGGTCCTGGTCGGGCCGGGTTTTTCCTGGCCAACTTTTATTTAATTTGTCGAGAAAAAAAAGATTTCTTTTGAGCCTGGAGAAATCCCGGCTACACAGTTGGCACATTTGTCAGAAAGATTGGTGCTGTTTCTATGTAATGATTCTACAGGTGTCCGCATAAATAAGTAGACATGNCCACATTTGTCAGAAAGATTGGTGCTGTTTCTATGTAATGATTCTACAGGTGTCCGCATAAATAAGTAGACATGGAGAAAGTGTTAACTGCAAAACCCATGTATAAAAAAGTAGGGGGTTGAAACTCCCGATCTCACTCCATGCTAATTCACATCTAACTCATTTCCTCGATGTGTACCTACTTATGTCCTACCCTGTGTAAGAACACACAAAATTAGCGCAAACTTTGTGTTTTCTTATATCCAAATTAATTTGTTAAAAATTTATAGCAATATTATTTTACGAAATGAAATAAAGTAGAATATTTTTAATGTGGGTGTCATGTTTAGGAAGAAATTAAATTATATTCGTCTAACAGTTAAGGTCAAAGTCCAATTTGATTAGTATCTGCAAAATAGGATAATGAAGTGAATGAATGACGTGTGGCTCTCCTCTAATAACCTTACAACTGCTTATGTAAGAGAAAGTTTATTCTCTAAATAAAAAGTATGGAGGTTAGTAGCTTTGGGGATAATCGGTTAGTTTTATATTATCTTCTTTCTTAAATCTTGTTTACTAGAAAACATTTTATGTAATGACTACTCTACTACCAACATTTTGATATAATTTTGTTTATATGCAACGATAATATTTTAATTATTTAATTATTTAATTATTTAATTATTAAAAAAGGTGTAATTTTTTATAATTTATAAAAATTAAATTCAAGAAATTTATAGTTTTGGTTACTGTGTAAAATTCCGAAATGTGATTAAGATTCGTTTAAAAATATTTTCAAGAACTTCTACCATGGAACTTTATTCCAAAAAATTTGAAGTAAAAAATGACCTTTCGGCCGGGCCAGGAAAAATCTCGACCCAAAAAGTCCAAATGTGATGCGGGCCAAGATTTTTCCTAGCCTTNATAGTTTTGGTTACTGTGTAAAATTCCGAAATGTGATTAAGATTCGTTTAAAAATATTTTCAAGAACTTCTACCATGGAACTTTATTCCAAAAAATTTGAAGTAAAAAATGACTTTTCGGCCGGGCCAGGAAAAATCTCGACCCAAAAAGTCCAAATGTGATGCGGGCCAAGATTTTTCCTAGCCTTNCTTTCGGCCGGGCCAGGAAAAATCTCGACCCAAAAAGTCCAAATGTGATGCGGGCCAAGATTTTTCCTAGCCTTTTTTCGGCTCCGGAGAAAACCCGGCCCGGCCGGGAGTTTCCCCAACTGGGACACAGTGTCAGAGGCTACTTCACTCTGACTACGACATTTAAAAGTGAAAGTATGAGTACAGCCCTTATCTCTTCCTCGGCTTTAGGGACACTGAAGTTTACTCACCCTGTAGAATGATATAAAAATAAACCCAAAAACAAATTAAAAAATAAACAGCTCTCAGAACTTTCATATTGATATAGGTACCACATCATTATGTTTATAAAATTTCAATAGAATATACCTAGTTGAACCTTGATGTGTTACCAATAATGTCGTAAAAGTAATCAAACAAAGTTTTGGGGCTACTGGNGTTACCAATAATGTCGTAAAAGTAATCAAACAAAGTTTTGGGGCTACTGGTTTCAAAATTTTGTGTGGGTATTGAAAAAAATTTTTTAATAAAGGATTATCCGAACTCTTTAACCCATGATAATGTAACTTTCTACAAAACGAGCTAAAGGGAGTTAAAAATTAAGAATTGAGCTGGTGTAAGTTGAAAATAGAATTCAAATTGTGTAAAGTTGGCTGACATAAAACATCACACATATTTTAAAATCTCAATTAAAAACAACATGTTGACTCAATCATCACCTTATGTTTTTTTTTGTTTTCACATTCTATGAATTGGCTACCTTTTGTATATTTTGGGGAAAGTTGGTAAAAACGTGGGTAAAAAACTTTGGATCATCCTGTATATTTGTGGAAACTCTACATAACTCTTAAGATACTGGCTTATGGTAAATGGTACGTATTTCTTTGAAAACTACCGAAAATTGTTGAATAGTAAAGAATGCAACTCAAGATGAAGTTTCATTTACTTTCTCTCGTTTTACTACAGAAAGTCTTACTTGGATTATGGTAAAATTAGAAATAATTTAGCAAAAGTATTCATTCCTTCTTAAATTATTAAGGATTAATGGAAATGAAGTTTTGTTTTATTTGAATACAATAATAGCAGCGAAGAAGAATGGGATATGGAACCCGACGAGTCGCTCTCTTCGGACACAGAAGATTTGAATTTTCCCTCTATTCCCAGCGACGAGCATCATGAGAGGAAACGGTCTGCGCGATCGACTGTTGTTGATGATAATAGTTTCATAATCGACCGAGAGTACAACAAAGAGCACCCTCCACCAGTAATAGCAAGTAATACAAAATATATTCTAAAAAAATGTTTTTAAGGAATATATTTGGTAAATCTTAACATTTTTTTAGAAGGGACTCCAGTCAAGTTTGCAGTACTTATCTTCAGCGTACGTGGAATCAATGAAATTGAACAGGTAAAGCCTTTAGTTAATTAATTATTAAAGTTAAGGGATTTTTTAACTTTATGAATCTAGTAAGAAAATACTATATTGTTTCATCTGGAGTTGATAGATACTACAGGAAAATTAAAAAATTCAAATTCAACCCATCAGAATCGGGTAAATTTTGAATATTCAAATCCGATTAGGTCAATTTGAAGCTTTGAATTTTCTTGAGGCATCAAGTCTAGGACACCCTGTAGATTCATAATACTTTTTTTTAAACGAATAGTGGTGACTTCTGCAGAATTTTTTGCAGTGCTCGCTTTACATTTTATATGGTCAAATTGGAATCAATGCAAAAAAAATCAATACACGTTCTATCCCATTGTGATTTTTTTTAGGAAGTAACGGTGGAGATGCGACTTCAAATTTGGTGGTTAGATTCTCGACTTTCTAACTGGAAGACTCATATTTCTCCGGGGAAGAAATATGTCTCTATTACGCATGACATTAGTAGGAACATATGGCATCCGGACATTTTCATCGGTAATTGTTCAATCCAAAAATATTTGTATTAATATTTTACTTTTAGATGGAAAATGTTGTAGACTAAAATCATATTCCCCACAAAAACAAAGTTATCAAAACTTCAGAAAAATATACTACTGCACTGCTTAGGCACATTATAGTACATGAAACAGTGGTATTATTCCGTGCAGTAGTCTAGTTTAAAAAAAAAATTTTTACTGGAAATATCCAATAGTAATTAAATTACTATTGGAATGTACTTTATCATAACCTAGGTATTTTTTTTCTTAATAGATTATGTGAAGGAAATCAAGCAACCAAAACTCCTTGGATCTCCACCCCAATCCCTTCGATTATATCAAACTGGATTCTTTCGGATTTCAACCAGGTGACTTGACCAATCACTGATAAGTTTAAGGAAATGAGTATGCGCAGAGTGTATCCGACTCATGAGTTTTTAATGATCGTTTCCAGAGTGACAATACGGATGGCATGTCCAATGGCGTTTCACTACTATCCTGTAGACAAACAGGTGAGAAAACTCCCTTCAGTGGTAGGAAAGACTACAGACGTCTGTATGCTAGAAAAGAGAATTCTGGCCCTTTGTTATAAGATTCATAAGTTGACTGAGATGAATAATCGTATACTCTAGGAGTGTAATATCGACATGAAGAGTTATGCACATACGCACGACATCTTGGCACTCCAATGGGATCATGGATCTAACAATCTCTCACTTTTGAAACCTGGCATGGACCTACCAAATTTTGAATTAGGTCTCGCTGCACCCATCAACCCTGTCGTTGAGACAAACTCAGGTACAAATTATAAGAGTAACAGAGAAATCCAACCTAAAACCAACCAATCAGACTATGCAATATTAAACTCTTTATCGCACCACTATTTCACTTAATTCTCAAATACAGTAGTCGACGTATATAAGACTATATTCCTTATAAGACCCAATTTCCACCATGTGGTTTTCAACCAGCCTAATGCATTTAGCGTGGGAGAATAAGTCGACATAAGACCTTCTTACCGATTGAGTTTTAAGTCCCAAGGNCTTAGTTATAAGACCCAAATTTGTCGGTGGAAAAATTACGGTATTATATCCGTCCACTACTGTACTTAAGTATCAATAATACTGACTTCGGAGTCCAAATCTTATAATCAATATCTTGTATTTTCAGAAAACTATTACTCTTCAATCAGGTTTACTGTACTTCTGAAACGAAAACTGAGCTACCACTTTATCCAAACCTACATACCCTCGTCACTTTTTGTTGTCATCTCCTGGCTCGTAAGTTTGAACAAAATTAGAATGACATCCAATGAGAAAAAAGAACATTAGTGTGTAAGAATCGTATGTATAGCAATTTTTAAAGATTTTTTTCTTAAATCTTGAAAAGTTTAGTACACAGGAGGCGTCACGAAATGTGAAATTTAACAAATACCAGTTAATGCATTAGTAACAAAAATGCCTACCAAATCCACAAAGATGAATAATAATAATAAATTATTCTATATTTTGTTCTCGATTAGTCATTCCTAGTGCCACCAGAATCCGTGCCAGGGCGCATGGCTNTTTTAAAGATTGTTTTCTTAAATCTTGAAAAGTTTAGTACACAGGAGGCGTCACGAAATGTGAAATTTAACAAATACCAGTTAATACATTAGTAACAAAAATGCCTACCAAATCCACAAAGATGAATAATAATAATAATAAATTATTCTATATTTTGTTCCCGATTAGTCATTCCTAGTGCCACCAGAATCCGTGCCAGGGCGCATGGCTATCTGTATGACGACGCTCCTTTCAGTGGCAACCATGTGAGGACTCTTCCTGCCAAGATCTGCTCAACCACTTTCATGTCTTTCTCATTCAATTTCTCATTCAGAACTTTCGACTAGTCTGAGAATAGTGTTCTACTGCTACTTTTGACCGAAAATTTCTTTTCTTATGTCTTTGATAAAAAAATCATAGGGGAAATTTATCCCTCAGGATTTCGTTTAGAGTGCAGTCGTAAGAAATGAGTTGATTGAAATAGGACGAAATTAACAAGGTATTTAACTTTAGGAAATCATTGGAATAATAGGAGCTTTCACGAACAAACTTATAACTCAGCACCACTTTTTACAATTGATTTTGCTAATAACTTGGGATTTACAGAAAAAGTTTCCCCCGAAATCGACCTGTTCCGTACGTATATGTAAAATACCTAAGGCGAATTTGGCTAACTTATACGTCAAACGATCGGAAATTTATTGTAGATTACGATTATGATATTCGTTGTTGGTTATCAAGTTAAATTTTGAAAAAAATTTCCAAAATGCAAACAAAAACTTTTTTTTTGTTCCACTTGTTTATTGCCATTGTCGTAGCCACAAAACTAAACAAGCTATAAAAATTCGAATACTAAATTCGTTGATCCCTGTATTCAAAAACCAATATTATCTAACCCACACCTTCCTAATTAAATTCATATTAAAATAATTAACAAAAAAAAAATCTATTTTCATTATAAAAATTAAAAAAAAAAGCGAAANGTATTCAAAAACCAATATTATCTAACCCACACCTTCCTAATTAAATTCATATTAAAATAATTAACAAAAAAAAAAAATCTATTTTCATTATAAAAATTAAAAAAAAAGCGAAGGTGAATTCCTTTATTAAAAGTTTTGCAGAAAATTTTTTAATTCCAATGGATATTGATAAAAAATAACAAGTAAACAGATAATATCCTAAGACAAGTGATGAAAGTGGCTGAGCAGATCTTGCCAGAAACAGTTACATCAAAAATTACTCATCATTACTTGTTTAAAAAAAAAATTTTTTTTAAACAGGTTTTCAGGGATTCGTCAGAGCATCCCAAAAGTTTCATACATCAAAGCACTTGACGTATAAAGAATAATCCAGCATAAGGAACGAATCCAGAATTCAAATAATTCTATTCTTTTCTTATTAGATTTGGATGGTTGCTTGTATCGTATTCGTTTTCCTTACCCTCTTTGAATATGCCGCCATTCTCAAGTGAGCCAATCAGAAATAACTTTATCATTATATCAAATAAATTTTACATTAAATACAACAAATTGGAAAACTCATGAATTTTTGATATAATTTTAGGCTTCGAAGTCTCATACCAAATGAGGAAGCGAAACAAAAACTAAAAGTAAGTGTCATTCAATACGACAATTTTTTTTCATGTTACTTTTTGAAATGAAACATATTTTTTTTTGTTTTGAGGCGCGTAAAGGAAGTGAGGCTTCTGAGAAGGGAAACACTCGGAACAACTCTGAGTCACAACCCGACGCCCCGCCCATTTACAATAAGTACGCAGATTCAGTGAGAATTGCTGAAAAATACTCTTGGATGGTTTGTATTATTCTCTTTGTTATATTCAACTGCGTCTACTGGCCTTGGCTCCTCGCATCTGCGGGATACTACGACAAACATGGCGAAGACCTCTTCTATAAAACGAAGTGACTCTTGAGCAAAGCACATTTTAAAAATAAGAAGCATGTAGTTATTATAATTCAGATTGAAAATAATTTTATTGAGTTATTGCCTTGCCTTAGCCGTTGCTGATTGGCTCGGACTGCCTAATGTAGCCAGGGATTTCTAAGATGGATGAGAATAAAGTGAGATTGGTAAAAGCTAGTGTGATTGTGTACGGAGGACGTTGGGATGGAGAATTCTGTAGAGAATATACACAAACGAGCCCAGCAGAGCCACACCCATACTTGTTTTCAGCCATACAGATTCAGAGTCCAACAGACCCAGCTTACGGAATTGACTAGAAATTAAACAAAATCACAGTTAAACTATCTACTAACTTTAAATAGTAAAAGTTTGAAATTTATTTTTCTAAAAGAATCGAGTGTTTAAAATTGATAAAAATCTCTAACCTGTTTCTATAAAAAATCATCCAAGCTGCCTGGAACCGCCTATAAAACCAAAAGCAGACCAAACCAGAATTAGTCAATGTCCTATCATCTTCTGTCAAATACAGTGTGATCGGGATAATGCTTTCTACCTTCCTCCACATTGACCGAAACATCAAATGTGAACAAATGCATGATAGGATAAACCAACATGATGGCGAAATTATGATAATATGGAATAATTCTAAAGTGAAATTGTTTTAATCTTCACAAAATTTATCGCGCACAATTCAAATATTAAAAAAAAAAGTGTAAATTTAGTTGGTCAACTTCATCAGAGCAGTTGCGCAGTGTCATGCTTTGTCACCATTCCTCATTGCTCATTTTGGTAAAAGTAGTGGAGAAGTGTAAGGTTTTTTTTATCCCGATCACCCTGTACTGAATAAATAGTTAGGGCGTAGACGTACGGAAAAGCTGACATGGTAGCCAATTTGACATAGATCTCTCTTTCCACTTTCTCTGTAGAAGAGAAGATATGTGGAGGGGGTAGTTTGTATTTTGAACAAAAGGCTGAGGGTTGGTAGGGGTAATCTTGAAGGACTTCTCCCAAGTCACTCTTATTCCCTACAATGAGGACTGGGATCTTGAGCGTTTGGTAGTAAGTCTGTCAAAATATACTCATAAGCTAATCACCATTTCCATCTCATAATTATATCTTGTTACTTACGAGATAAGTCCTAGCTACAAATTCGAATGATTTGGGATCGGAGGTGTCGTAAACGAGACAGGCTACGTCACAGACAATCTCAGAAGTAGGGAGAATGTCCAATACCCTCTGGAGGTCAATGTCTTGCATCACCAAGTACTTTTCCTGTCCATACACTTCCACCATATTCACCACGAACTTTGGAAGATCTTCACTCTTATATTTCTCCATCATCTACAACACAAAGAACATCCTCGTTATGCGTTTTATACTTTCTCCGAAACTATAACAAAATAATATACAGTAAGGTTACCTGAAGTGTTCTGCCGAGAAGGCCTTGACACAGAGTAGTTTTTCCTACGTTTTTTGCTCCTATGACATGACACCTATAGACATTCCTAGTGGATTGCTTCTTGGCCAAGTCTGTTTTTTTCTCCCGGGTGGTTGTGATGGCTTTGAGCTGATTCGTGTCGTCAGTGACAGGGAATCCTAAGTAGCCCATGTACTCCATGGTGCGGTTGACATCCGTGAGAGTCATCAGTACCCATTGACAAATGAAGCCGGAGTAAGTGAGCCAGCCTCTCTCATTCGTTTGTACACCGAGAAATGAGACAGGAGAGAACGGGATAGCAGGAGAGATGGAATAGAGGCGCTGGAGTTCTTCTGGACTCAAACAACGGTCTCTGTCTTGATCATACTTTACAAAAATGCAAGTCAGAAAGTCAAATCCAATCTGGTTGAGCTCAGTTGTAGATCCAAACGGTACATTCAATCTAGCACCGAAGAAAAAGGAAAGCCAACTAGTTAACTGTACCTCAAGCAAGTATGTAAAGAAGAATCGAGTTTTTCAATAAGAATTCTCCAAGAAAATCAAAAAATTCAAATTCAATAAATCAGCTGGAATAAAATTCGAATATTCAATTATGGTTTGCTTAATTTGAATTCTTTTGGGACAGCAGTGGAATCCGCTACGTACAGTGGGCACAAGTAGTCGTTGCAAATCTCCATGTCGTCATTGTATCCGAACTTCCGCAAGGCAGTCCACGTTGTTTCGTGCTTCCCGCGTTGGATAAACAGTGTGTGAAGGACAAGGAAACCTGGTAAAAAATTTTGCAAATGTAAATTGGGGCTACAATAAAAGCCATTTTTCGGAACCGCCGGTACCTCGGAGAAATCTCACATTAGGGTGCTAGTAGTTTTACACTACAGTAAAACATGTGTTTGTGCAAAAACCAAGCTCCGCCTCGTTTTACTTTTCCCATACGGTGGTAAACGTAAAACTCAAATAATTGGACGGCAGNAAGGAAACCTGGTAAAAAATTTTGCAAATGTAAATTGGGGCTACAATAAAAGCCATTTTTCGGAACCGCCGGTACTTCGGAGAAATCTCACATTAGGGTGCTAGTAGTTTTACACTACAGTAAAACCTGTGTTTGTGCAACAACCAAGCTCCGCCTCGTTTTACTTTTCCCATACGGTGGTAAACGTAAAACTCAAATAATTGGACGGCAGTTTTTCAACTTTGGCTAAAAGTTTTTATTCTTCAAAGTAAAGTTGTCAATGTTGCTAATTGTGAAAGTGTGGTAATTGTGAAAAGTTCAAAAAAATTGTGTTAAGTGAGACTTTTGCGGGAGTTTTTTTTTTTGATAATACAGACAATACATCTGTCTATTCGTGGGACAATTGAAATTTTAAAAATTGTCACAAAACTTAATTAATAATTGTCAAAAACTAAAAAAAACAAAAAAATTACAATTAAGGAGTTCTAAAATCCGGCTGGAAAGTTGGAGATTGCAGCTGCTGGAGTCATTGTAAGTTCTCAAGCTTTTGTCAATCGATAGCTTAGAAGTGCTAGATTGACTTTCCGAAAAGAAATTATTAATTTATCAACTTTTGAATTAATTATTTGAGTTTCACAATTACCACACAAAATCCTCAAATGTGTGCTAATTGTGAAATTTAAAAAACCCAATGCTTTTGGCATGGGCTCAACGACTTGAGTTTTATACTCAAAATTCTCAAAAATCGAAGGGACGAGGAAAGACATGCTAAGAGATAGGGTTTCAAAATAATTCAACCATTAATTTTTGAAGGTTTCCATAAATACTTAGAAGGTTCCCATAAATAGCCAGAAAAGCGGATCATGTTCTAGTTTTCACTATCAACATCAGTATGATATTCTCTATCACTTTATGAAAAAAGTTTAAGTTGAAATGACCGTAAATTAATTCTATCT
>NIPM01000317.1:40648-80845 GCA_002738285.1 Holacanthella duospinosa | reverse complement strand
CACACATTTGAGGATTTTGTGTGGTAATTGTGAAACTCAAATAATTAATTCAAAAGTTGATAAATTAATAATTTCTCTTCGGAAAGTCAATCTAGCACTTCTAAGCTATCGATTGACAAAAGCTTGAGAACTTACAATGACTCCAGCAGCTGCAATCTCCAACTTTCCAGCCGGATTTTAGAACTCCTTAATTGTAATTTTTTTTTTTTTTTTAGTTTTTGACAATTATTAAGTTTTGTGACAATTTTTAAAATTTCAATTGTCCCACGAATAANTGTGACAATTTTTAAAATTTCAATTGTCCCACGAATAAACAGATGTATTGTCTGTATTATCAAAAAAAAAACTCCCGCAAAAGTCTCACTTAACACAATTTTTTTGAACTTTTCACAATTACCACACTTTCACAATTAGCAACACTACTACATCTTTACGGCATTGGGAGTGTCTATCATTATATCTGACGAATCAGATTTAGTTACACAAGCACAGATTTTACTGTACTGATATTTTTCTTTATTGCAATATTGGAGGAATTGCAAAATTGGAAGAAAATAATAATGTTGTTGGATTTGTATTTATCACCTCTAATAATATTTTAAGTGGAAGCATTGAGAAATTAATTCCAAAAATAAAATTTTTTTTTAAGACAGTTTTCGGCTATTTTCTATTCCGCCTATTATAATTTGGATTTTATTGCACGTCTGATGTAAATAAATTCAAAAAACCTAACGTCCATTTTAAAGTTAATGTCATTCTTCCTTCATGCGAATGAAATGCACTGATAGTTGAATTTTTGCAATAAAAATTTGCAATCTAATTTACCTTGACAATTAACATTTTTGCTAAACTTAAATAACCATACTGCATTTCATTCGAATGAAGGACGAGTGACATTAGATAACAAAATTTTAAAGTTTCGAGTATGATACCGTGACACTTGGTGGAAGAACAAAAAACGGGCCAGAATAGACGTGAGTATACAATTTTATAGTAAATATTACACAAACAAAATTTTAATAATAGATTAACCTGTTTTTTAATAAATTGTTAATTTGTGCATAATTTTCGAAAGAGATTTGCATCACTGCATGTGCATCACTTCAAGTTCAACTTTGAGGGCATCTCCCCCCAAAATGAATATGGTATTAGGAATCAGCGTGAAAAACTAAACAAATTGAAACATTTTTTCTAAAGGTGTTGCGAAGGGCATTTTTTCCCTTCGATCGAAGATCGAAGGGAATGAAAAAAACAAAATGTAAGATCGAAGGTTCGAAATATTTGCATGTGGGGTGTCTATCGAATGATAATAACAAGCGGAAGCCATTTTAACGTTTAATTATTTTGTAAATTGAAAAATTAGAATTTTATTTCTATATAACAAATAAAATTAGACGAAAAGTAGTTTTTAGTAATTGTAACTGTCACCAGNAATTAGAATTTTATTTCTATATAACAAATAAAATTAGACGAAAAGTAGTTTTTAGTAATTGTAACTGTCACCAGCTCGTTTTAAGTTTATGATGAAGAAAGGTAAGAATTTCTCCGCTTACTGGAAGCTAGCTTAATTAAATTNTTTTTATAAAACACGAAGTTGTAAAATCAGAAAAACCCATTGGTAAATTGTTAAAAAGTACCTGTGAATTGTGAGCTTTTACTTGTAAATGTAAAATGCAACTTTAGCTTTTATAAAACAACTTTTTACAAAATTGTGGATTGTAAATTGTAAATTGTGGACTTGTGAACTTGTAAATCTTTTATAGAACAGGGGNTGATGAAGAAAGGTAAGAATTTCTCCGCTTACTGGAAGCTAGCTTAATTAAATTTTCAAACAAAGAACAACAAACGAATGATGACATCATTTTATGAAATGAATGAAAAGATGTGTAAGTCGACCACGCTCAAATTGAGAAATTTAACCTTCGAAACTTTGATCGAAGACTTACTTGGTCGAAGATTGCCAAGAAAATTCGAAGATCGAAGCTTCGCAACACCTCTAATTTTTTCCAAAAATCGGGTTGAGGCCCCTTTCCTTGGAATGTTCCAATATTTACAACAAGTAATCAAATTTGATCCTTTTAGTAAAAAATAATATTTCCCTTACCATGTAGTGTTATTCCGTTGTTGAAAACGCCGTCAACGGCGTTCCTTTGAATGATGAGTTTGACAGAGTCAAGGGCCTGTGGCTGGAGAGGCGAATCATAACAAAATTTTTGAAAGGCGTACATTTCCATGTCGTCGAGGGTAGCATCATTGTTCAAATCAAAGATACGAAATATTCGCTCCAGAGCCTTCTTGCACTCGGATGTCAACTATAAACAAACGAGCTAGATTTGGAACTGACTAATCAGAGATAGTCATTACCTCCTTCTTCTCTGAATTGTACAAGGGAGCTGTGGGATGGAGGACAGCCTTCTGTGAATAGAAGAATAACTCTGAGATGTTCCGAAGAGTTTTTGCAGAGCACTGATGAAACAATAAAAAAATTTTTATTATCATAATTTTGAACCGAAACATGTATGAAATAGTTACCAAACAGCTCGATATCCTGAAATACCATAAAAAATAAACAACAGGATTGCAAATAATTCGTCATAAATTTTTTTTTTTACAAAAGTATAAAATTATGTTTACAGAAGCACAAAGTTTAGATCACTTAAATAAATAAAATCCGATTTTTTTTTAATCAAAAAATCACCGAACCCTGCATATAAAGCTCGTGGACTTAATAAAAACCTGATTGCCCTGACAGCCAAGTTTCTTCCGGTAACTATTCCATTCCTGACCGAAAGTATCAAAATTTTCAAAATTTAAGAGAAAAACAAATTTCTTACCTCTATACATGTTTCGATCTCAGGATACTCGTTCATAAGTGACACTACAATCTAAAGAATAAAAATTTCAAATTTATGTTAAAATATTGGAAATAAAAATAATGACTAATTTATTCAACTCGCCTCCATGGTGGTGTAGTCGACAAGATCTACTTTATTACCGACGAGGATGACGGGGGTTCTATGTGTTTTTCCCAGAGTATGTTGGATGATGGGTAACCAGTAGCTCGTTATTTTATCAATACTAGGGTCATCGTTGACGGCGTATACGATGCAGATGACATGTGCCTTATGAATCTCCTCAATTAACTCAGTCTCCGTTTGCTCTTGGGCTAAAAATTATTACAACTCTAAACATTATTTTGCTTATTTTCCCACAAAATGAAAGGAGCTACGAACCAGAGTAGTCGACAATGAGGGTAGGGACTAGTTCTGGTGTGACATCGGCAGGAATTGTAATTTCTTCACACTTCGGAGGAACACTGTCTTCATTAAAGTCTTCGCTAACAAGGGAGAGAATTACTGACGTCTTCCCAACCCCTGGCTCTCCGACAAGAAGAATTCGGACGTCACGGCGAATCTGAGTTCGGAACTGCATTTTTAAGGGTAGGTTGATCTAACGCAATATCAAATGAGGTCAGTCTGATGACCTTCCTCGTCCTTTCTGTCCACTGAAAAACAAACAAATTAGTCATCAGAATTATATCCAAAAACTAAGTGCCGTTTAGTTAGACTAATTGACAAACGGTAGGACGTAGGAGTAAACCACCGTCTGCTGATTGTATCAGGCCAATGTATCAGCTCATTTCACTAATTTTGAGATTTTTTGTCAGGTTGTTAGATTGGTTTTGTTAGAAGGCAAAGCAGGGCTGATAGAATCAGCGGACGGTGCTTTACTTCAACCTAGAAAAACCTCATCTGGTATCTGGTGTATGTTTGGTTAAAGTGAGGAAACTCAATGTCAAATATACTCTCTCGCTCTCTACCTGTATACTCTCGCGCTCGCCAGTTCTAGTTCCAACTTAAGTACTTACGAATAATTATGTTAGGAAAATCAAGCTTAAACGACGAAGGTGAATTAAGAATAATTATGAATAAATTAACTTGTTTACTTATTCTTAATATTGTTTAGTTTGCCAATGAATCTTTATTCAGATGAGCCTCTCCCTCTAGGCGTCTAACTAATGCATACGCAAGCAGCCGCCAAATATGACTTTATCCCTTCGCCACTTATGGACAGCCAATAGCCTTGAAATAATAATTATAACAATGTCTTATAATAATTATTATATCTTTGATAAGGAAGATTGAAAAATTCATTCAAATTATTTACCTCTGGAGAAGCACGATCTATCTCCTTTTCAATACAGCGGATCAGTCTGGCTATTCAGCGAGGAAATCCACCATCCATTTTGGTAACTCTTAACTTCAGGAAAACATTTAGAAGAAATGGTTTATTTGTGAAAGTTCAGCAAACTATTCATTTATATACAACAAATTAAAATTACTCCAAAGTTATTACAATAAATAATTATAAATTATATAACTAAATATCAATAATCCATATTGAGGATACTCCACACATCATGGTTAAGTGTTAAATATTTATTTGATATTTTTCAACGAGTAACATAAAGAAGACATCGGAAGGGTTAAAAAGTCAAATGTTGTTATGATGAAATTTTTGACTTCGTAATTCATAAAATTTCGATTACCTTTTTTTGCATTTTGTAGAGGAAATGCATGAGAGGAGTGCACCACGAGCGACTTCACATAAAGTAGCAGCGTTCCACGAAGATACGGCGCACGAAAATACGTGTGGAAAATACGGCACCGAAATTACGGTGCATAAACTACGACGCCAACATTACGGCACCGAAAATTCGGTGCCTGGAATATACGGCGCCTAGAAATTACGGCGCATAGAAAATACGGCGCCTGGAAAATACGGCGTGTAGAAAACTAATTTGTTGTCGCTGATCAAGAATATGCAAAAATATTTCACCGTAAATGTACAGAAAAAAGGTACGAATTTTTGAAATGTCAAAAAGTTGAGAGCTTTTTCCTTGCCTATCTACCGGGTGAGTTGATATTATATGTTATATGTATACAGTGAGTCTATACATTAGTGTCCGTATAGCCGAGGTGCTTTCGTTTTTGTATGCTTCTCCCATTCACTCAAATGTCGAAAATGGTGTATAGGTACTATATAGGGACTCGGCTATAGGGACACTAATGTATATATACCCTGTATATACAGTGCGTTTTTTCCAAAACGCCTCAACTATAAAATATTTTTTCAAAAAAACAATCGAAATCAACAAAAACTATGTGGGGGTTTCTATTCAATTTAATTAATCTTATGTAGACACCATATCTACAGGAAATACTCTAATTCGATTTACGTAAAAAAATTAATTTTCTTCAATTGAAAAAAAAAATTTTCTTTGTTTGTGCCGTCTCTCCCATCATGGTCGCCAGTGTTTTTGAAAAATACCTTGGTAACCATTTGATCGACTGAGGCGTTTTGGAAAACATGCACTGTGTATCAAAAACGTAGCAAAAAAGTTTAGCAAAATGTTTTTCGTGATTGCGCAAGCAACGAGTATGTTATCTCCCCCCCGCGGACCAGGTCCAAAGGACACGGGACGCCATAATCCTCGCCACATAGATAATGAGAAATGCAATAACATGTCAATGCTGATTTTGTGTGTTTTTCATGTTAGTTCGAGATCTGTATGATCCATGTTTCATGCACCGTATTTTCCAGGTGCTGTATTTTTCATGCGCCGTATTTTCCAGGCGACGTAATTTCNTTCATGCGCCGTATTTTCCAGGCGAAGTAATTTCGGTGCCGTATTTTTTGCGCCGTATTTTTGGCACCGTAATTTCCGGGCCGAGTTTTCGTGCGCCGTAATTTTCTGCTCTGTATTTTCATNTGCGCCGTATTTTTGGCACCGTAATTTCCGGGCCGAGTTTTCGTGCGCCGTAATTTTCTGCTCTGTATTTTCATAGTACCAAGTAGTAAGTTTTATTTCTTCCCATTCATCTCTTCAACTACAACTTGAAAAAGTGAGTTTGGCGCATTCCTATTTGTCAACTATCATAAGTAATTTCCAGTTTAAAGTAAAGTGTTNTTCCAGGCGACGTAATTTCGGTGCCGTATTTTTGGCGCCGTATTTTTGGCACCGTAATTTCCGGGCCGAGTTTTCGTGCGCCGTAATTTTCTGCTCTGTATTTTCATAGTACCAAGTAGTAAGTTTTATTTCTTCCCATTCATCTCTTCAACTACAACTTGAAAAAGTGAGTTTGGCGCATTCCTATTTGTCAACTATCATAAGTAATTTCCAGTTTAAAGTAAAGTGTTTTGCATTAGCGGTTTTGTGAATAACCTTATTCCATTTTTAGCAAGCAAATAAGATTGAGGTGTTGTTTTTATGAAAGTTTTATGAGCCTTTTCACTTTTTTTGCTAAGCATCATTATAGCCGCATTCATCCAGTGACTTCTACCCTGAACTTAAAGCTCTATAAAGAGACATGTAAATTGACAATTTCAAGAACTTTGTGATTTTATTTCTATAAGCAAGTATTCACGTTTAATTGGTTAAGATTGTACTATAAATATTATGTTTGTACTCTATGCTATTCCCAGTTAACTTTTTCACATTTTCTAGTCTCAATTATCAAACCAATGGTTTTATCTAGTTTAGTATTATGTCTAATTACTTATAAGAAGTGGTGATCTGAAAGAACAAGGAATAGTACAAAATACTCTTTTATCTATTTGAGTCAGAAGCGTAAATATCGTCAATTAAAGTGTTAGGTATAGGTGAAACGCATTTAGGTTCTCTAATTAGCGTTTTAGTCCTGCTTCTATCATAAAAATGATATTTTAAACTTGGAATTTCATTTCTGCAAAATGTCAAGGTTTAGGTCACTAATATCTTATGTCACGTTCATCTCAACTAAAATAAGTTGGTCGATTTAGAATCAGGATTTTAACTGTATTAATTTGACCAATGTTTAATTAATTCATTTTCACGTTTTATTTACATGAAGGGTGTGCAATTTGGCTAAACATAATATCAGAAGTGAACAATAAAAATTTAAGTTGATTATTCTTATTTATACAATTTCCGTCAAAGTTGGGTAAAACACCCAATTTCTCATCGTTCTCATTAAAAAAAAAGTTTTCACACGTATTTCAAAATATTTTCACAATTTGGGATATTTGTTGCAAAATTTCAAAAAAAGTTACCTAATTTCTATATTTCCATCCAAAATTTCAAAAAAGTTAATCTATTTTCAATTATTTTCTTCCAAATTAGAAAACTTTTTGTCCCAATTTGTATACTTTTCTTTCTATACCGTAAATGTTTTCCCTAATTTTGGAGAATTTCTTCCAAAATTCGAATATTTTGTTTCCAATTTACAACAGTTACTTTCTGAATTTAAAATTGTTTTCCCATTTTCAAAATTTTCTACTCGCACTAAAATTTATGGGAGAAATATATTCTGGAGTTATAATTGTCACGATCGTCTTGAATGATTATTTGAAATTTATCAAAAATAATATCTATAGTCCAATACTATTAGCACCCTAATGCGAAGGTAATTTGCGGTACAAAANCACCCTAATGCGAAGGTAATTTGCGGTACAAAAAATTGGGTTTAATTACAGCTCAGTATAAAATATTTCCAAATTGTTAAAAAAGAAAATAACGGTTTTTAATATCTATATCATTGTCATATCTAATTTTCATTTTCTTATTCTTGAATTTCGGTCTTCCTTTGAAGTTCATTGGTACTAGCTTCCATTTTCCAGTGGGTCTAAAACCAAATACAGAAAATNGCATTCATCCAGTGACTTCTACCCTGAACTTAAAGCTCTATAAAGAGACATGTAAATTGACAATTTCAAGAACTTTGTGATTTTATTTCTATAAGCAAGTATTCACGTTTAATTGGTTAAGATTGTACTATGAATATTATGTTTGTACTCTATGCTATTCCCAGTTAACTTTTTCACATTTTCTAGTCTCAATTATCAAACCAATGGTTTTATCNGTGTGTTTTTCATGTTAGTTCGAGATCTGTATGATCCATGTTTCATGCACCGTATTTTCCAGGTGCTGTATTTTCCATGCGCCGTATTTTCCAGGCGACGTAATTTCGGTGCCGTATTTTTGGCGCCGTATTTTTGGCACCGTAATTTCCGGGCCGAGTTTTCGTGCGCCGTAATTTTCTGCTCTGTATTTTCATNGACTTCACATAAAGTAGCAGCGTTCCACGAAGATACGGCGCACGAAAATACGTGTGGAAAATACGGCACCGAAATTACGGTGCATAAACTACGACGCCAACATTACGGCACCGAAAATTCGGTGCCTGGAATATACGGCGCCTAGAAATTACGGCGCATAGAAAATACGGCGCCTGGAAAATACGGCGTGTAGAAAACTAATTTGTTGTCGCTGATCAAGAATATGCAAAAACATTTCACCGTAAATGTACAGAAAAAAGGAACGAATTTTTGAAATGTCAAAAAGTTGAGAGCTTTTTCCTTGCCTATCTACCGGGTGAGTTGATATTATGTTATATGTATACAGTGAGTCTATACATTAGTGTCCGTAAAGCCGAGGTGCTTTCGTTTTTGTATGCTTCTCCCATTCACTCAAATGTCGAAAATGGTATATAGGTACTATATAGGGACTCGGCTATAGGGACACTAATATACCCTGTATATACAGTGCATTTTTTCCAAAACGCTTCAACTATAAAATATTTTTCAAAAAAACAATCGAAGTCAACAAAAACTATGTGGGGGTTTCTATTCAATTTAATTAATCTTATGTAGACACCATATCTACAGGAAATACTCTAATTCGATTTAGGTAAAAAAATTAATTTTCTTCAATTGAAAAAAAATTTTTCTTTATTTGTGCCGTCTCTCCCATCATGGTCGCCAGTGTTTTTGAAAAATACCTTGGTAACCATTTGATCGACTGAGGCATTTTGGAAAAGATGCACTGTGTATCAAAAACGTAGCAAAAAAGTTTAGCATAATGTTTTTCGTGATTGCGCAAGCAACGAGTATGTTATCTTCCCCCCGCGGACCACGTCCAAAGGACACGGGACGCCATAATCCTCGGCACATAGATAATGAGAAATGCAATAACATGTCAATGCTGATTTTGTGTGTTTTTCATGTTAGTTCGAGATCTGTATGATCCATGTTTCATGCACCGTATTTTCCAGGTGCTGTATTTTTCATGCGCCGTATTTTCCAGGCGAAGTAATTTCGGTGCCGTATTTTTTGCGCCGTATTTTTGGCACCGTAATTTCCGGGCCGAGTTTTCGTGCGCCGTAATTTTCTGCTCTGTATTTTCATAGTACCAAGTAGTAAGTTTTATTTCTTCCCATTCATCTCTTCAACTACAACTTGAAAAAGTGAGTTTGGCGCATTCCTATTTGTCAACTATCATAAGTAATTTCCAGTTTAAAGTAAAGTGTTCGCATTAGCGGTTTTGTGAATAACCTTATTCCATTTTTAGCAAGCAAATAAGATTGAGGTGTTGTTTTTATGAAAGTTTTATGAGACTTTTCACTTTTTTTGCTTAGCATCATGATAGCTGCATTCATCCAGTGACTTCTACCCTGAACTTAAAGCTCTATAAAGAGACATGTAAATTGACAATTTCAAGAACTTTGTGATTTTATTTCTATAAGCAAGTATTCACGTTTAATTGGTTAAGATTGTACTATGAATATTATGTTTGTACTCTATGCTATTCCCAGTTAACTTTTTCACATTTTCTAGTCTCAATTATCAAACCAATGGTTTTATCCAGTTTAGTATTATGTCTAATTACTTATAAGAAGTGGTGATCTGAAAGAACAAGGAATAGTACAAAATACTCTTTATCTATTTGAGTCAGAAGCGTAAATATCGTCAATTAAAGTGTTAGGTATAGGTGAAACGCATTTAGGTTCTCTAATTAGCGTTTTAGTCCTGCTTCTATCATAAAAATGATATTTTAAACTTGGAATTTCATTTCTGCAAAATGTCAAGGTTTAGGTCACTAATATCTTATGTCACGTTCATCTCAACTAAAATAAGTTGGTCGATTTAGAATCAGGATTTTAACTGTATTAATTTGACCAATGTTTAATTAATTCATTTTCACGTTTTATTTACATGAAGGGTGTGCAATTTGGCTAAACATAATATCAGAAGTGAACAATAAAAATTTAAGTTGATTATTCTTATTAACAAATTTGTACAATTTCCGTCAAAGTTGGGTAAAACACCCAATTTCTCATCGTTCTCATTAAAAAAAAGTTTTCACACGTATTTCAAAATATTTTCACAATTTGGGATATTTGTTGCAAAATTTCAAAAAAAGTTTACCTAATTTCTATATTTCCATCCAAAATTTAAAAAAAGTTAATCTATTTTCAATTATTTTCATCCAAATTAGAAAACTTTTTGTCCCAATTTGTATACTTTTCTTTCTATACCGTAAATGTTTTCCCTAATTTTGGAGAATTTCTTCCAAAATTCGAATATTTTGTTTCCAATTTACAACAATTACTTTCTGAATTTAAAATTGTTTTCCCATTTTCAAAATTTTCTGCTCGCACTAAAATTTATGGGAGAAATATATTCTGGAGTTATAATTGTCACGATCGTCTTGAATGATTATTTGAAATTTATCAAAAATAATATCTATAGTCCAATACTATTAGCGCCCTAATGCGAAGGTAATTTGCGGTACAAAAAATTGGGTTTAATTATAGCTCAGTATAAAATATTTCCAAATTGTTAAAAAAGAAAATAACGGTTTTTAATATCTATATCATTGTCATATCTAATTTTCATTTTCTTATTCTTGAATTTTTTCTTATTTTTTTAAAGAATAAGATAAGAATATTTAATTTATTTTCTTATTTCGGTCTTCCTTTGAAGTTCATTGGTACTAGCTTCCATTTTCCAGTGGGTCTAAAACCAAATACAGAAAATAAAATCCTAAATCACTGATGCCAATTTTTGTTTTACTATTTTTATGGAAATGTTACGTGGAAGTGTTACATTATCCAATTACAAGTTTGTCTATCTTTTTTCGTTTTTGATATAAGTCCATCTATTTTAATAAGATTTGCACGTTTTGTTATAATTGTAATATTTTTCTGCCAAATCATTTCATACGATCATAAATGCGGAAATCTTAAATGCAAAGATCACTCACTATCCATGGAAACCATAATTTTTTGCATTTCACTTTGTACAATCCTGAGAGTTATTCCGCTGGCACATTCATTCATTATAAATTAAATACTTTATAATGTACAGTTTGTCCTGTTTTACATAATATCTAAGTAAATTACAATTTTTTATTTGAAATCATACTTTTGATACTTAAATGACAACATAACACACCTAGGTAACATAACCTATGCCCAACAATAACTGCCTGATGTGGTTGAGTTTCGGCCCCTTTGACTCAAGGAAAAAATTTTCATTGTTTTTACAAAACTTTAAATTTTAGCACACATTTTTCCAAGGAATAATCTCACTTTTTAAATTACTACATTGTCTTTATGTTGCTGCCTCGTCTAAATCTATTATTTCTTCTTGTATTCGTCAAATATCATTTCGTAAAGGCCTAAACGAATGGATTTTCTTCCATCCTTTTCTAAAATCTCAAATACACAAAAGTTAATTTTTTGTAAAATCCCAGTATTTAGAAAAACTTTTAACTCCATGCCATTGTGTGTAACAAATTTCGATGTACCAGCGGCCTAATAGAATGGAAAAATATCCGTCCTCTTAGAAATGGTACCGCGTAGCCATTTAGCATCTCCTATTTCATTATCACAGCTCTCCCATGCACTCCCACAGCCCTCCCGGATATTCTCACAGCCTTCCAGGATATTCCTACAGCCCTCCCGGATATTCCCACAGCCCTCCCGGCTATTCCCACAGCCCTCTCAGATATTCCCACAGCCCTCCGGGATATTCCCACAGCCCACCCCGATATTCCCACAGCCCTCCAAGATATGCCCACAGCTCTCCCGTGCATTCCCACAGCCCTCTCAGATATTCCCACAGCCCTCCCGGCTATTCCCATAGCCCTTCCGGATATTCCCACAGCCCTCCCGGCTATTCCCCCAGCCCTCTCAGATATTCCCACAGCCCTCCCGGATATTCCCACAGCCCTTCCGGATATTCTCACAGCCCTCCCGGCTATTCCCACAGCCCTCTCAGATATTCCCACAGCCCTCCCGGATATTCCCACAGCCCTCCCGGCTATTCCCACAGCCCTCTCAGATATTCCCACAGCCCTCCCGGCTATTCCCACAGCCCTTCCGGATATTCCCACAGCCCTTCCCGTCATTTTATTGAACGTACCACATGATTTACAAATAATATAACGTGTGGCATCGTTTCAGAGCATGGACGGACGTTTATCCATTCGCTTAGGCTGCTATGGTGTAAAAATATGAGGACGGACGTATTACCATCCTTTAGGCCAGGCTTAGACCATTGGCCCCTAGTTATTGCCGAGTTAACTAGAAATTAAATTAATTATAACCAAGTTGCTAATTTGCTGTTTAGTGCTAACTGTACAATTGAGTAATAAATTTTCTTATCCAATTTCGAATAATAAAGTTTTCTTCGCATCAGATCATTGTTCGTATTTATTGTGTTCCGCCATCTAATAAAAAGCGGAATATTCCTAATCAAAACCACCGCTAATTTTCTAATAGATGAAAATTTCCCGAAGCCTCAACTAATTATACATATGTCGTCACTCACCGCTCCCTTGCGGATTCCACTCACTAATTTTATGAAATCGTGATAAATTTCAAAAATTAATATAATATAATACGATGTGTAATAAAAATATAGTATAGTATAATATAATAGAGGCAATTCCCGACGCCTTGTTTAAGTTGTTAAATATTTATGTAATTTTTTTAAATCTCGCTTGAACTACGCTGATTGGGTGTTGAAATATGATTTTGACTTTTGGATGACAAAATTTGATCTTACCTCATTATTGTTGACCATAGATGCTAATTCTTGACAAAGAGTTCACAAATCAATTAATTAGAACAAATGAAACTAGCGCGATTATAGAGAAAAGAAGAGAAGAAATAAGAACAAAAAAATAAGAAGAAAAAAGATGATGCCCTGAACTTCATAAAGTTTACCAAGAAAAAAAGTGAACAAGTCAATCAGAACGCTCGTTTCATACCTCACTAGGCTTATCAAATAACACTTTTAAACTTAACAACTTTAAACAAATTCAGGAATATTCAATATAATTCATTGTAATGTTCTATTCTAGCGCCAGGGAAATACGTACAGAGGAGTGGAATAAAAATTAGTAGAGAATGAGAATTTTCTCTCACATCCTCACGCTACTTTACCGCAAAGTGATAGAAAATTTTAATTTCTCCGCCAATATTTATTCCACTCCATTTTACAACAGTGTATTAATTAATAATTTAATAAAATATTATATAATTGTCCTTATTCTCATAATTAAAGAAAAGTCTATTTCTGCCGAAGTAAAGGATCTTCCGCTGATTGTATCAGCACTATGTATCAACCTTATGCATAGAGATTCAAAAATTCTAGAATAGAGATGCCGAAGGTCTGAAAATAACTTCTTTGAAGCCGTGTCGAGACGCTCGGACGTAAATTAACAATGGTAACCAAGCCTCGTAAAAAACCGTATTTTTTGGAAAAATTAGATGAAATCGTGTTAAAAGATTTAAACGTTTTTTTTTGTTGAAATTTAATCAAAATATTGGGTTGGGATAAGGGATCTGAGTTTCTGAATCAAGCTATATAATTTAAAGTTCATAATTTTAATTTATTATGGTTACAAGTTAAATTCTACTAATCTTTAACTTCGATTTAACGATATAATAATGATCAAATTGTTTTTATTTCAATGGACAAGTGCCATAGGATTTCTTCATTTTAAAAATTAAAATTTTTTTGAGTTTGCGTCCGAGTGCTTATCGCATACCAAAATTTGAAATTCTAACAAACATTATGTGCAGCTTCAAGTTTCAGAAATTTTCTTCCAAACGTCGCAGGCAAATGTTAGTCTTCTGCCAGACTTTTGGTAGCAAACGAAATATATTTCGTGTATTTTTCACAAAAAAAGAAGATTTTTCCGTGTTTATATTTATCATTCATAACTATCGTCGGATGATTATCACCGACTTGGTAAAAAGCATGCGACTTGTGCCCTGAAACCGCAAAAAGCGTTCGCCTTTATCGATAGTTCGGATTAAGAATACGGCATTGTAGTGGGATTTATACACAGTCCACTATTTCGGTCACGGGCTGACAACTTATTGTCGTACTAGTCGAAGTCTATTCGAGACTTTCTGTAGTCAACAAAATTTAAAACCGGGCAAGTGCATTATTACTATCTTTGCTTGTATTTAAAAAAAGTTTTTTTTAGCTCTTGTTTAAAACAATTTGTTTAAAACATTTTAAACAAACATGCGAAGCTGGATGGTAGCCAATAGAAATTCAGACTTTCAATTAGCTAATGTGCAGTTGACACCGTGCACTAACAATACACCAATTTAACCATTAGAATATTTAGTTAGGGAAAAAATTAAAGAGAGCTTCTGATGCAAAAGTAATCAGAAATTATTGAATCGAGCTATTAGACAGTTAAAACAACCTATTCCAATTCGAACACTCAACCCCACATCAAATTAGATCCAGACTTGTATAGTATAGTATAGAAACGAAAATTTTTTGGTAATACCCTTTGTCTGGTTCAAACTTCTATCTGACTCATTAAGCAGAACAAGACGATGCGTTGAAAATGCATTTGGTATAATTTGCGCTCGATCGATTTGCCTAGCTGGTACTATGTTTGTTAACCCAGGTCGATATCAAAAGGTTGTTACTAACTGTTGTTTATTACATCATTTTACGCTACAAGAGTCAACAGATTCATATTGTCCCTTTGGATATTCGGATCACTATGACGAAACCGGAGCTCTGGTGCACAGTGCCAACTCTGAGTCTGGTGATTCTCACTTTATAAAATCGGCTTTTTTGAGTGAACTCGTTCTTTTATTACGGATATTTCATCTGGTTTTGAATCCACTACACAGTAATGAAGAGTCAACGGATTTTTGATACTTAGGATTTTTGGGGTAGAGTACACTTCACTTCTTATTGTAAGATTGCTATTTTTGTAAATTTGAAATGAAATGTTTAATTACTATTCCCATAAATCCCTTTTTTAATCAATTGTGCACAAAGTCGGGAATATAAAAAGGATTATACATCAACAATCAATACAACGTACTTTTTACAAAAATCATTACCATTCAGTTAAATATTTTTGATGATTCAGATATGATTTAATACTGATTTCTAAACTTCTTCGTATTTTTCTTTCGGTCTGCGTAGTAACCCCAGCTGAAATTCGCACCACATCTTATTTCATTTTATAAAATCCAGTTATTCATGAATGAAAAACCCTTTTGGATTAGACGGTGGTATCCAATTGCTCAGAAACAACGCGTTATCAATACAACGAAACACCATTGTTTTGGTTGAAAATTTATTGTATGCCACGCTCGTGACTCTCGGGGTTACCACTTAGTTTTCAAATATGCACTTAGAACATCATATCCAATACACAAAATTTTAAGTTGCTTTGCTTGAGAAGATTTTAGAAAACTTAAAGTCTTAGCACTTTAAGCTTTGAAACCGTAAAATAAAGTATAACTGCTAATTTTACTTTATAAAAAAACGAACAGTTTTTCTTAAAATTTGTTTGAGTCTGAGTCACTGATCATGACTCAGAGTCACTGAGTCACGACGGAGTAATGCCATAAAAACATCCTAAACAAAAGATTATCCTTAGAATTTAAACTATAAGCTAGAAATAACTTTTAGATTAGACTGCTATACCAAAAAACAAAATGTAACTAAACACCACATATAAAAATAAATAAGAAAGTAAAAATAAGCGTAAATAAAAACCTAAGAAATTCTTGACAAATATAATGAAACAAAATATAACAAACTTGAATAAAAAAGTAAAAACCTAACAAATCTAAATAAAAATATAACAAACCTAAGTAAAAACCTAACAAATGTAAATAAAAATGTAACAAACCTAAGTAAAAACCTAACAAATAAAAAAGTAAAAACCTAACAAACCTAAGTAAAAACCTGACAAACCTAAATATAAACCTTACAAATCTAAATAAAAATCTAACAAATCTAAATAAAAACCTAACAAATCTAAATAAAAACCTAACAAAGCTAAATAAAAGCCTAACAAATAGAATTAAAAGTAAAAACCTAATAATCCTAACAAATAAAAAAAGTAAAAACCGAACAAACCTAAATAAATGCCTAGCAAATAAACCTAAACAAAAGATATTAACCTAATGACCTAGACTGTGAATCAGCTAATAAACCTAGATTAACCTCAAATATAAAAAATTATTCCTTATTCCAACGGATCCATTGAAAAAAAAAATTTTTTGTTCAATAAAGTCTTCAACCAACGTAAAATTATTTGATAAATCTGAGCTGAATAAAACAGAGCGACAAACGCTGATGTTTGATTCTGGTGTGATTTTGAGAAAGGATAACTCAAGAAGATAAGTTTCTTTTTCAAACTTCCATTTCTAATTTTGATTCAGCAAATCAACTTCAACAACCACTCGTACTCTCGATTAGTTCTATCAACGTAATTACTTACCAATTAATCACAGACAGTGTCATACAGGTAAGGCATGAGTCATATTCTTAGTTCCTGGAAACCAAAAATCTTAAAATTGCATTTGTATGGTCCAGTTGCGCAAGGTTTTTGGGAGTAAAATTCAATACGAAATGACGTGAAGAAAGTATCACCTCAGAGGTAGGCGTTTTGTGTACGCCGTACCTTTACACCGGATCTTAAGATAAAATTCTTGCCATATCGTACCCGTAGCCTTACTGAAAAATTATCGTCGTATCATACCCCTACCATATCTAAGGTACGAGTTACACAATACAAAGCGTTCCTTCCGTACCTTAAGAAAAAATTCTTGCCGTATCGTACCTATACCTCGTACCTTCTGTACCACGTACCTCCTGAAAAAAAAAGAAGCCTACCGTACCCTCACCCCGTAGCTTACTGAAAAAATATCGCCGTAGCAAACCCGTACCGTATCTATGGTACAAGGTACACCATACATACGGCGTACCTTCCGTACCCATAGGTACGGCGTATCCAATAGGCCTAATTTTGTTTCACTTACGGCTTCGGCTTCATTACTTAATCAAAACCACTGACTTATTATTACTGTCTCTCAGGATGTCAAGTGATCGTAAGCAGCGCTACAAGAACGCAGCTCTTGATTCCCAAGAACTACGGCGACGTCGGGAGGAAGAAGGGATCCAGCTTAGAAAGGCAAAGAGAGAGGAACAACTTTTTAAGAAACGAAATGTTGTAAACTCTGATGAGGGATCAATTGTAAGAAATATCTAGAACCAGTGGATCCAAAATAATTATCCATATCGATTGTTTTTTGTCATAGGAAACTGAAAGCAGTTCTATTATCACTGAAGACATCATTCATCTCCTCAACTCCGTAGACCCTTCCGACCAGTTGATCGCGACACAGCGCGTGCGTAAAGTCCTCTCTCGAGAACCTTCTCCACCTATCAACGCAGTTATCCAGACGGGTTTCGTCCCTAAATTTGTCGAATTTCTTCAAAATGAGGCTAACGGGACTCTACAAGTGAGTAGTTGTACTCGTTTTGAGATTAATCAACTAATTGAACAGAACTTCCTCCTTCGTTTATTCTTCTCTCGTCTCAAGAGAATTTATTGTTTCCTTCAGTACCTCTCTCCCTTTCAGTTCTCACTGATCCACACGGGTCTCTTATAGATTGCTTTGAATTGAGTCTTGAATGAGTCTACTTTGGAATGAGAGAGAAGTACAGTAGTATGTGCAAGCAAAGAGGAAATTGAACATCCCACTACATTTACTATAGTGGCAGG
This sequence comes from Holacanthella duospinosa, assembly GCA_002738285.1. NCBI lineage: Eukaryota > Metazoa > Arthropoda > Collembola > Poduromorpha > Neanuridae > Holacanthella > Holacanthella duospinosa. The sequence continues at coordinate 62,955 of NIPM01000317.1, read as the reverse complement.
CAACCAGGCTTTGCTGATTAGTACATTTTTCGGGAAGTTCGGTTACTTTTCTTTTTGCAAATTGTTATATTTTAAGAGAGAATGAATCAGGGAGCGAAGGAGTGGCACCACCTTCACCATCAATTTTACATTTTCAAAAAAAATTTTTTCATCAGTTTTAAATTGAATTGTGATAGAAAATTCGAACAGCTCATCAACGAATGTTCTTAGATTATATTTAAAAGTGGTGGTGATTGGTTTGTGGTGTTTGTTGGGAATGGTTCGTTGACTGTGTTTGATTGTTGTAAGTTCGAGGCTGCGTGGGCGTTGACGAACATCGCGTCGGGGACTTCTGATCAGACGCAGATTGTGATTGATGCAGGCGCTGTCCCTATCTTCATCCGTCTCCTCGACAGTCCATTTGAAGATGTGGCAGAGCAATCAGTTTGGGCGTTGGGGAACATTGCTGGAGACTCCCCTCACTGCAGAGACTATGTCATCTCTCAAGGAATTCTCCCACCCCTTCTTCAGTAAGATACGAACCAATAACTCAAGCCCAACAGAAGGACCAATCCATCGAGCTATCCCAAACTCCGCTTGACACTCAAACTGAATGAGCATAAATGCAAAATTATTCTGAACCTCTGAGCAGCGTTAGGAAAATATTCCCATCATAATCTAGGGAAATTTTTTGATTTCTTAAAATGTCTGTGTTTTTTTTCATGAACTAATTTGTTTAGTTAATTTTGAGGAAAAAAAAAATTTTTTTTTTGGTGAAAATTTTTATTTAATTCTGAGGATATTTGGAAGATTTTGCATTTATGTGAATGAGCTCGAATGATCTTCTATTTTATTCTATTCCAGTAATTGAACTAATTTCTTTCTTTTGTGAATCTCTGTCAGGGCGCGTCTCCTTTGCCCTGCCAAATAACAGGAAACTAATACAAAAAATTATATGGGTCTCATAAGTTTTTGCGCATCAATAATGAGTTTGTAACAGTGCTTGGATTGACAAGAGAGTATAACCATGTCAACAGTTGTTAATTGCTGTATTTCTTTGATAGATTGATTTCTAAGGCAAGCCGTCTGACGATGGCTCGTAACACGGTATGGGCGTTGAGTAATTTGTGCCGTGGGAAGTCACCTCCACCTGATTTTGCTAAATTGAGTCCTGCACTGACCATCTTGGCTCGTTTACTTCTCCATACAGATGCAGACGTACTGGCAGACGCATGTTGGGCTATTTCTTACTTGTCAGACGGACCGAATGAGAAGATACAAGCAGTTCTCGACTCTGGAGTTTCACGGAGACTCGTCGAGCTCCTCATGTAACTAACTTACAATTACTCATTTTGACACAAGTTACTTTCATTTCTAAAGTTAAAGTTCTGATGTAGGCACTCTCACCAGAACGTTGTTTCAGCAGCATTGCGAGCCGTAGGAAACATTGTCACAGGAGACGACGTCCAGACACAACACATCCTCAACTGCCAAGTCCTTTTCTCCCTCCTCCACTTGATGTCTGCCACGAAGGAATCCATAAAGAAAGAAGCCTGTTGGACTGTATCCAACATTACCGCAGGAAATAGACAACAAATTCAGGTAGTACTCTCACATTTTTTGAATATGTCCTTCTAATACTACTAAAAGTAGTACTGCGAAAACTTTAGTATTACTCCTTTTAATTCCAAAACGTAGTTAGGATTTGGTAGTACGAGTACGATATTCTCTAAATATGAATGAGTGAGGTAACTATTCAACGAAAGCTGCTAACTTAAATGGGAGNATAAAGAAAGAAGCCTGTTGGACTGTATCCAACATTACCGCAGGAAATAGACAACAAATTCAGGTAGTACTCTCACATTTTTTGAATATGTCCTTCTAATACTACTAAAAGTAGTACGGCGAAAACTTTAGTATTACTCCTTTTCTCCTTTTAATTCCAACACGTAGTTAGGATTTGGTAGTACGAGTACGATATTCTCTAAATATGAATGAGTGAGGTAACTATTCAACGAAAGCTGCTAACTTAAATGGGAAAGAAATATTTAACTTTTCGGCCGAATCCTTTGGTCAATTGCCGGAGACCGAAGCTTCGCTGCATCCCTATAAATAAGGATAAATTTGTTGGTACAGATTTTTTAAAAGTTTTTTTGCAGGTTTTTTAAAGGTTTGTTTTTGGTTCTTGGTTTAGTATTTTAGGTTTTATTTGAGGTTTTTTAAGGTTTTCTTTAGGTTATTATTTTTTTTTAAGTTTTTTTTTTTAAAGTTTGTTTAGTTGTTTTTAGTAGCATACCTGCAAACCTAAGAAAATCTAAATAAAATAAAATAAAAACCTAAAACAAATCTTAAAAAATGTAAAATAAAATGAAAAACAAACCTTAAAAACTGGCATACCTTCAAACCTAAAAAACCTAAAAAAGTAAACCAAGAACCAAATACAAACCTTAAAACCTAAAACAGTAAACCAAGAACCAAAAACAAACCTTAAAAACAAACTTAAAAAAACCTAACATAAAAAAACCGAAAAACAAAAAAAAACCAACTACCTTAGCAAAATGTTCTGTATGTTTTCCTACTGGTTCCGAGGAGTTCGATTTTGGTGGGCGGTGCTGGAGTAAAGGAATCCTGTTTGTTGACTCTGGTTTCTTCTTTTCTGAATTGCTGTTGTCCTTGTGACATTTTAGTTCACTTGGATTCATGTTCAAACTTGCCCATTTCATGTTTNTACCTTAGCAAAATGTTCTGTATGTTTTCCTACTGGTTCCGAGGAGTTCGATTTTGGTGGGCGGTGCTGGAGTATAGGAATCCTGTATGTTGACTCTGGTTTCTTCTATTCTGAATTGCTGTTGTCCTTGTGACATTTTAGTTCACTTGGATTCATGTTCAAACTTGCCCATTTCATGTTTGAGATATTCGGCCGAATATTCGTCCGAAGCTTCGGCATGAGACCGCGAATACGAATTCGTTAGAAAAATAGGCCGAATATTCGGCCGGACGAATATTCGTTACATACTACTTGTAAGTTTACTTAAGTGAATTAATAACGGTATAATCCCAAAATTAACCGACTAAATACCGTGATAGGAGTATAAGGTAGGGATTTCAATGTTCTCTATGTTATTTCTACATCAAGAGGTATCGTCCGTTCCAGAATAAGTCACACTTTTTTTATTGTAAAAATTTTCACTTTCCTTGGATTGTGAATCCGTACTCGGTTGTTCTAGAAACCCCCACAGCTCACACACATGTCGCCGTACATGAACAAATCTAAACCGTTGGTTTAAAAATTGAAAACTTATAACTGAGTCTACAAAAGTGGGAAGGTAAGTAGTTAGTCATGACTGAGTCATCTTGCTCTTACTCAAACTTGAGTGATTCGAGAACAGTCACTACATCAGGCAACTGAGTCAATTTAAAACATCATTGACTACAAAAGTGGGAGTCAATGTGACTTATGACTCTGAGTCAGCTGACTCATTTAACCTTCCGAAGTGATTTGAGAAGAGTTGATTGTAATTAGTTAGGTGAATGACTCCCATTTCTTCTGAATCAATCATGACTCANAAGTGATTTGAGAAGAGTTGATTGTAATTAGTTAGGTGAATGACTCCCATTTCTTCTGAATCAATCATGACTCACCGAGTGTCACATTCTTAGTCAGTTGTTTTAAATTGATTCATTCAGTGGCATGATGCAGTGGCGGTTGTCAAATGACTCAAGATTGTGAGGCAAATTCAAGTGACTCAGATTCATGACTCATTGGCTCACAGTTTTGTAGCGTCAGCTTTAAGTATTAAATTGACTCAGTGACTCTTCTAAGATCACTTTTGAAAATTGAGGAAGCGTCACATGACTGAGTCATGACTCAGAGTCATGACTCAGTGACTCAGTTTCAAATAATTTTTGATATGCTGTTTGCTTTACATATTAAATTTTTTTCCGACTCGTGACTCAGACAGTCATGAGTCTCATTCATCTCATTCTGACTCCATCCTCAGGGTTAATTTGAGAAAAGTCACTTGAGTCAAGCCACTTTAAAACTTGATTGACTACGAGACTGGGAGTAATTGATTCATGACTGAGTCACCTGGCTCCTATCAATAAAAAAATGGGTGTCACTCACAGCCCCAGTTGCAATCAAATCTCACCGCTTATAAGTAATTGCCAGAAAAATAAATTCTGAAAAAGTACCACGTCGTATTTCCCTAATGGGTATGCCCAACTATGCATAACCACCCTAGGTGGTTTGCCAGGAAATCTAAACACGTCTTTCCAATTTCGAATCTGGAGGGCAAAAAAAAAGATAAAGTTGAGAAAAAAAAAGTGTAAGACTTATTCTGGACCAAAGAGATTAGGTTTACTTAGGACGAAAATGAGCACAACATCCTCACGCAGTTTGGCTTGAAAATATCGTTGACACTCGCTACTTTTAGCGCAATATTGTTGATGATGTTGCTTATAAGTTCTTCGTAAATTTTGGGTTTGGTTTAGTCTGTTTTATTTTTGTGGAAGGTTCGCAGGTTTGTTTTAAGTAAGGGGTAAAAAAAAAAGTTTTTTTTTGGTATTTTTTTAATCAAGCAAAAATGAAATAATGCACTTACTCGGTACCTTGTTTCTCGCTGGGTTTTTGCATTGTTGACTACAGTAAGCCTCGGATAACCGACTTCGGCTGCTACGAAAAAAGTTTTCGGTCCGCGATCGAGATAGGGTATTGTGTATAATACCACTTAGTATGCCGTATGGTTAAAATGTTTTTTCCGTATTTTACGAATAATGTTTTTTTTACTAACCTTGTTTTCGTAGAATGTGGTGGATGCGAACGTTTTTCCTGTTCTCATCGACATCANGCTTGAAAATATCGTTGACACTCGCTACTTTTAGCGCAATATTGTTGATGATGTTGCTTATAAGTTCTTCGTAACTTTTGGGTTTGGTTTAGTCTGTTTTATTTTTGTGGAAGGTTCGCAGGTTTGTTTTAAGTAAGAGGTAAAAAAAAAACGTTTTTTTTTTGGTATTTTTTTAATCAAGCAAAAATGAAATATGCACTTACTCGGTACCTTGTTTCTCGCTGGGTTTTTGCATTGTTGACTACAGTAAGCCTCGGATAACCGACTTCGGCTGCTACGAAAAAAGTTTTCGGTCCGCGATCGAGATAGGGTATTGTGTATAATAACCACTTAGTATGCCTTATGGTTAAAATGTTTTTTCCGTATTTTACGAATAATATGTTTTTTTTACTAACCTTGTTTTCGTAGAATGTGGTGGATGCGAACGTTTTTCCTGTTCTCATCGACATCANAATGTTTTTTTTACTAACCTTGTTTTCGTAGAATGTGGTGGATGCGAACGTTTTTCCTGTTCTCATCGACATCATGAAAGGCGGTGATTTTAAAACACGTAAAGAAGCCGCATGGGCAGTTGTGAATGCAACTTCTGGTGGTTCTCCCGAACAAATTCGTTATCTCGTGAGTCAAGGATGTATCCCTCCACTCTGCGACTTCCTCACTACACAGGACTCTAAAATTGTCCAAGTCGCCCTCAATGGACTTGAGAATATTCTCAAAGTTGGAGATGGAGATGCAAAGGCTACCGGAGACCATAACAGATATGCAGTTCTCATAGAAGAATGCTATGGTATGACGAATAAAGTTTTAACTTTAGCTATTTTGAACTGCCCAACAGTTCTTGAGCTCTGTTAATTTGTCAAGGTCTCGACAAGATTGAATTCCTACAGTCACATGAGAACATGGAGATCTACCAAAAGGCATTTGACATGATTGAAACTTACTTTGGTACAGAGGAAGAAGACGTTAAGCTCGTCCCATCGGTTGATCCCAGCACACAACAGTTTCAATTTGCAGCTGCGCAATCCTCCTCTTTCAATTTTTAACCCAGAGGTACCTAATACAACACTCAAAATAGCTTGTTTAAATTCTAATTTCTCATCCCTTGTTCAGAGTTCACATTGACTCGAAAGAAAATTGGCTAAAACATTTTTTTACCCATTGTCAGTCTCCACGCATTGGAAATTGGTTATTACAAATTTGCTTATACTCTTGCTTAAGCTCTTCTACTAAAATAACAACTTACTATTGTTATTATAAATCTTGCCCTTGACCCTGACCTTGTTCTTAATGTTAGGAAGGAAATTATGTTGATAAGTATATTTCTTAGGAAGAAATTACTTTGAATTTTCTTTTAAAATCCTCGGAAGCGAAGAGTCTGGATCATATTGATTTACTGAAAAAGTAGAATAAATAACACAAGTTTTCCGTTGTAAATATATCACAAATTGATTGGGTTAGGTGGTGTTGGGTATTAGGTCATATGTGCTGTGGGTGTCTGTTTATGGGCAAGAAAGAGGAAGAGGATGGAGGAGAGGGCAGAGACAAGAAAAATTACATCAAACCATCTATGGTAGAAATTAAATTCTAAATCACCCAATACTTCTGTCACTTGGAGACGGTACTCTGGTGGCATATTCATTCGCATCAGGAGTACAGAGGACACAAAATACATAGCCTAGAATAAATTCATAGCAAATTAGAATTTAGGCAGAGAAGAGTTTTTTATCTACATTTACCATGATTTGAGCAAGAATGAGGACAATGATGTTGGATGACTTGGAACTGGATATTGCATAGAAGAACTAGGAAGAGAAAGGCAACACTTTCAGACGAATACTTTATCTGATTCAGTTATTTTCATTTTTGAACTTTGTTTATAGGACTCTACAGGGTGTTCAAATAAGAAGGCGAAAATCCGGCACTGGAATTTTCAAAACTCTCACAAATAAGACTCTTACAACAATTTTTAATTTAAGAAAATTTAGCTAAACTTTCGTAGTAATGGTTTTCAGTAATTTGAGCAGTTCATAAAGTGTGAAAAAGTGTGACATAAAATCAATTTTTGATTTTCCGCAAAATCATTTCTCAATAATTTCGCCTTCTTATTTGAACACACTGTATATCACCCAGCAGGTGCACAGTGGGCGAAATGGAATTCATTTCCGGCTAAAATAGCGACTTTTTAAATTTGAAAATACGATTCATTTATAAACAAGGACGCCGTTTCTATGCATTTGCATAATCGCAGCGAAGCAACACTTAGGATCTTCACGATTATGAAAAATGGAGCCGATTAACGCAACTTTAATTCGCATAATAACGCATAATCTCGTCGTAAACGCATAATTTATTTTGTCACACTTTGTTGTTCGAATTAGAGGTGTAACCAATAGTGGTATTCGGCCATTGGCCGAATACCGAATATTCGGATTCGGCGCAAGTGCACCAGCCGAATATTCGGCCGGATAATATCGTGTGGGATGTCCATCGAACACTTTTTTCCTGACGAGCTCAATTAACCACTTATTCTAAATTAATATCTCCTTATTAAAGTTTCATTTGAGACATTTTATTTTACAAGAATTTTAATTACAGACAGATGAAACTCGATACAAGAATCGAGTCACGGATCGATGTCGGACAAAATTACGGATCGGATCGCGAATCGCGGATAGTATCGGATCGCGGATCGGTATCGAAAGATTTTTTAAGTTTTGGCTCGGTATCGAGTACTTTTTTGTCTATTGGCTCGAATTGCTGATCGGGATCAAAAGGCTTTTTTATTGTTGGCTCGGATAGCGGACCGGTATCGAGTGATCTTCTGTCTGTTGGCTCAGATCGTGGATCGGTATCGAAATATTTTTTACTCTTCGCTCGGATTGAGGATCGGTATCGATTTGACTTGGATATGATCGTGGCTCCGGATGGAAATTTTTCTTAGTCATCTGTGACAGTTTTGTTTATGAAACTCGACCCAATAATCGATCCGCGGATTGGATCGGATCGATATCAATATAAAATTTGATGTATAGGATCAAAGATCGGTTTCGAAAATTTTTTTATTACTTGGTTCGGCTCATGGATCGCTATCGACAACTATTTTGTCTATTGGCTCGGATCACGAATCGGTATCGATTAGATTTTCACTAATGGATGGGATCGCGGATCGGGATCGATTTGTTTTTGCTTGCTGGCTCGCATCGTGGATCGGTATCTAAATTTTTTCCAAGTTTCATCTGTGATTGCAGATAGACAAAAATAACGTAAAATAAATTCAATAAGTATAGTTCATACGGCTGCTGTTATGGTAAACTAAAGTAAGTTTTTCATCATGTTCTGGAGTAAGCTTGTTTCGCTTCACCTCGTAAACGCTACCTGCTTCTGAAAATAACCTCTCTCTAGCAGTGTGAGGAAACACTACAGAACTCTGTTTTCTACCATGCAGAGGTCTGTATGGTATAACATACAGACCTCTGTATGATAAAAGACAGAATTCTGTATGCTACGTCATGCGGACGAAGGACAAGTTTGGTTACTGTGAGGGGATAATAGAAGTGAAATGCTCGCGGATAAAAATAACTGTTTGTTGCTCGACATCTCACACATTAGCAACAACGAATGAATTGAAATTAATTAATTATTGCTCGGACTGTTTCAAGATTGATTGCCTAAGGAATAAATCCGTACTGTATCTCTATTTTAGAAGTAATTAATTTTTAATCCGATTTNACGAATAAATCCGTACTGTATCTCTATTTTAGAAGTAATTAATTTTTAATCCGATTTATTTTAAAAAAATGATACGAAATCAATGCCTTGCTATAGCACCCATTCACTTGTAAACTATAGACTTAGATCACATCAAGTAACCTTTTTCTCTATTATAACTAATCCAGCTTCAATTTTTGTCCCAATACAAAGTAGTAAAATATAAATTGAACAACTGCNCTCTATTATAACTAATCCAGCTTCAATTTTTGTCCCAATACAAAGTAGTAAAATATAAATTGAACAACTGCTAATAAGTGTTCAGTGCAGGTAGAATAATTATTTTTTGAGGTTTAATGAAACCACCCGCGGATAAATAGGTTCTATAAATACGACAGTATTTATGAAATGAAGTGAAAGGAGCCAAAATATAGCCCAAAAGTCACCTCTACGGGCCAAAGAAATTTTAAAATAACAGTATTCAAAGTTTCATATTCAAACTAACAAATGCCTAACTTTTTACACGTCAAAATTATTTTTCAATAATTTAAACTATTATTATGCTATTATATCTACTTCCCTAATGATTTGCTGAAATATAAATAATTATTGCTGTTTCAAGCGATCTTATAATTCTATGTTGTTTTCGGGATGTATTTTATCACAATTCTCCACTCATAATTGTGTAAAATCATCATTTCCTGGATTCTGACCTGCGCTATAAAAACATACAGACTTCTGTCTTTTACCATACAGAGTTCTGTATGCTACGTCACTACACTACAGAACTCTGTCTTTTACCATACAGAGGTCTGTATGTTATACCATACAGACCTCTGTAGTGTTTCCTCCCACTGTCTAGACACAGTGTTCCATGCAGCGGACAAATATTTTTTGCCAACTTCGCCAAATTAGGGTCAAGTTGTTGGTATAGCTTNGACAGTGTTCCATGCAGCGGACAAATATTTTTTGCCAACTTCGCCAAATTAGGGTCAAGTTGTTGGTATAGCTTTCACCTTGCCAATGGGCTCCAATACCGTGCCAATGCCAATCTTCCGACATTTTTGAAATGGTTGTAATCCAGTGGAATTGTAAATGTACATCTATGGACTGATCCGACTAAAATTAACCTACCTAGCAGCAGCATCACCCTACATGCATGTAATTTTGCTTGAAAATGCGTGGGAATAGTACCTAAGGAACTGCGATAGCCGTTAAAAATTTTATTTTTAATGTCAAACATACGATGTATATAATCTGACACACATTTAGTCATCTCAGGGTTCAATTATTTCCGAATCTTGAGAAATTTTGAAATTCAATCTGATCAATTATCTAGCCGAATATTCGGCCGAATAGTCAAGTCACAAGTCGAATACCGAATATTCGGATTCGGCTCAACTTTGGTCGAATTACAGTAAACCTCGGATAAGCCGACCTCGGTTACCACGGACCCTCGGTTACCACAAACCACTTGGTCCGGTCCGCGCCATGAGATAGGGAATTTGTGTATAAATGGAACGGCTAAGCCGAGCTCGGTTAAACCGAACCCTCGGCTACCACGAACGCCTTTCCGTGGTCCCAGTCAATAAGTCACATGGTTTTTTACCTCGGTTAACACGAACACCAATTAATTGATCAATTTTTAAAGAATCTTCACCTTTTTTCGTACAAAATTTAACGAATAACTCCTTTTGAATGACTTTTCAAACATTGAAATTCGACAGAAAATGATCCAATGATATATTTTTAGTCATTTTTAGTCTCCACAACAACTTACTATTATAAAGTAATGGTAAATTAAAACTACCTCGGCTAAGACGAACAAATTATTCCCCAAGTTGTATGTTCGGTTTACGCTTAAGCCGAACCTCGGTTACCACGAATCATATTTTCCGGTCCCTTGAAATCCGACTTATCCAAGGTTTACTGTATTCGGAATGCGGAATATTCGTTCACCCCTAGTTCGAATACCAATAATTTGACGATTTTTATTTATCGAACACATTTAAATCAGCGNGACTTATCCGAGGTTTACTGTATTCGGAATGCAGAATATTCGTTCACCCCTAGTTCGAATACCAATAATTTGACGATTTTTATTTATCGAACACATTTAAATCAGCGCGCATGATATCGCATAATTTTTTTTTAAATGCCGCATAATATTTTTAAACTTCAGGCATAAAATGGGTGTCCTTGTTTATAAATAATTCGAATTAGGATCAATATGGTTCTTCCTTACCTTGGTTAGTGTGAGAAGAAGGCCTCGTATGGACGTGAGAACAATACATCCCACGAGAATGAATGAGACATGCTGAGACCAGAATCTAACATCAATTTCTAAACCCATCCAATGAACACAGATCTCGAGACTACGGGTGACAGGGTCAACACGACCTACACGATCCAACACAATGTTTACAGTACACTGTAACAAATAAGAATACTTAAGTTTGTTTTTAGAAAATTAGTCAATTGATATTGAAATACGATACACAGGGTTATCACAACTTTTCAATCATCCTGTCGTCGCTATATAATTTTCAAATAACATATTTCCTCGCCGATACCCGTCTTCGTCTATAACCCGCCGAAATCGTATTACCCGCATCTACTAGCAGATAACTTGCACTGTTTCCATAGACAAACAACTCAAATTCAAGAAATTTCGTTCATTGAACTGTTAACTGTTTCAAAAATTACAAATGATTAATTACTGTTTGATTTTAAATTTTTGATTAAAATTTTTTAGATTATGTTGTTGGAAGTACTTGCGCTGAGAATAATACTCCGTACAGCCTAACCCAAACTTGATCAAACCTTATTTTGNGCCTTCGTCTATAACCCGCCGAAATGAATCGTATTACCCGCATCTACTAGCAGATAACTTGCACTGTTTCCATAGACAAACAACTCAAATTCAAGAAATTTCGTTCATTGAACTGTTAACTGTTTCAAAAATTACAAATGATTAATTACTGTTTGATTTTAAATTTTTGATTAAAATTTTTTAGATTATGTTGTTGGAAGTACTTGCGCTGAGAATAATACTCCGTACAGCCTAACCCAAACTTGATCAAACCTTATTTTGTAACGGAATCCTTCCTTGAAGAAAAATGTTAATTAAAGAAAATTTCAACTTAAAAAGTCATAGAGATACAAATTCAAAAATCAACAAAAAATCCTAGAATAGAGGAGTCAAAGGTCTGAAAATGAATAACTTTTTAAACCGTTTTTGAAGAGGTTCCAATAGGCTCGGACGTAAATAAACAATCCTAACTAGGTGTGTTGCGGATATTATATCCGGCGTTTTTTGATTACCGGATATCGGATATCCGGCATGCTTGCTTGATTAAGCTCGTATTGCACATAATTTTTATTAATTTTTATTAATTTTTATTAAAAAAAAAGATGCGTTTTGACTTATTTCACGCGAACGTGCAGGAGTCAATTTTTAAAGTCTCTAATACATTTAATATATACTCCTATATAATAAATCTAATAAAATTATTGGTTCATTTTTTAGGATTTCTGAAAAAATTGTATAGAAAATTATCCGCGCTGATACCTATAAGTATCCGGTATCCGGCGGATAGTCTATCCGGCAGAGTTTTAGACGCCGGATATCCGCAACACCTCTAATCCTAACCAATAGAAATTCGATAAAATTTGATTTGGTAAAGCACAGTTCACAACGCGCACCGAGATCAGACTTCCCTAAAGTCGCGTGGATAAGACCCCCTCATGGATATGACGCCCTCGTTCATAAGACGCGATTTTTTCCGCTTAAATTTATTTGCATCATCAGACGCATCCAGCGGATAAGACATATAATTTAGACTCTGTACCGGAAGTCATTGAAATAGATATTGACCATGAGGAGACTGTAACTTCGAGCCACCTTCAAATNCCCCCTCATGGATATGACGCCCTCGTTCATAAGACGCGATTTTTCCGCTTAAATTTATTTGCATCATCAGACGCATCCAGCGGATAAGACATATAATTTAGACTCTGTACCGGAAGTCATTGAAATAGATATTGACCATGAGGAGACTGTAACTTCGAGCCACCTTCAAATATCTGATGATGAAGAGGAATCATGTGAACTCCTTGACGATGTTTTTGATGGTTGAGACCGAGATAGTCAAGATTTAGAACGAATTTTATAGTTGCTTTCTTTAGCAATAAAATAAACTTAACATTAGACGCCCTCGAGTATAAGACGCCTATAAATTATTCCTCCAAAAAACCGTTGATAAGACACGTCTTATCCACGCGACTTTAGGGTAATTGAAATGTTTATACAGTGGTTTTAGCTTAATGTCACCTCCAAGGGAGCCAAAAAATCGCTTGACAGTAGGCGGGGTTGACAATAGCCAATAATGTCAACTGACTGATAATTCAAAAATTAGGTGACATAATCTGAAGTTCCTGGTTTTAGAGGCGCATTTTATGAAATAGTGGCATTCTGCGTAGCAAAGATGACGAACAAATAAAGTATACTTACGCCTGTTGTATACTTTATTTGTTCGTCGTCGTTGCTACGCCATCGCTTACTCCGTTCGTTATTTTTTCAATATATACTTTGTCCATTCGTTGTCGGATGATTTTTTCTCTTTACTTTCTTTGCTCGTCGTCACGAGAATTGCTAGGAAAAAGTATATAACGGACTTTTTAGAAATGTTTGTTTTGTCTTTGCGTCATCGTTGTCTTTCGAAAAAGTTGAAGCAGTGTCAACTTTTCGGAAGAAAAAGGTTGTATTTTGAAATCAAAACAATTGATATTTGAATTTTTTCAACTCTGTTGGCATGTCACAAAAGTTAAAAAAAAATTTTTTTTGTTTTTCAACTTTTTAAAACGCAAAGGCAACACTCCAACTAAATAAAGTATACAACATTTTTACTTTATCTGGTTGTTGTCGAAACAACAACCAAACAACACTCTGAGAAAGTATATATTGATTCTCTGTTCTTCCCTATGACAATTCTCGTGGCAAAGCACGAAAAAAGCAAAGTATACAACAAGCGTTTAGTCTCATAGCTAAGTACTGTTTGTGCAAATTTTTAATCCAATCGGTTACCATGGTTGCGTTGGTAAAGGTTGAAAACAATAGATCTGACTCAGCATTAGCTATGGATGGAGATTATTGAAATGATGACGGTGATGTTAGTGGTTTGTTTCTTACAATAAAAATCTTCCAGATACAGTAGAGAGAAAAGAAGTAGCCCAAGAAGTTGAAATATTTGCCTCTCCAACTCTTTGACCACTCAACTCTTTCCTCCATTGTTCGGAGCTCAGCTACTTCCAAGAACAAATGACGACTTAGTTCCACCAGAGACACTATCTCCTCCAAAAGCGTATTTACCACGTCTAAAACACGTTTACCGGCCTTTCAGAATTCGTATTTACAATGGATAAGTCTTATATTGTGTTTACTCTNAATTCAGCAACAAATGAGCTATGAAAAAGTTCAATCATTTCAACTTTAAAATAGCCAACGACAACCTGATGAGCAGATAAAGTGTAAATATAATTCTTCGTCTGAAACTTCGGCAAGGCTGACGCCATGCCAACGCTTGGCCAAAGTGAAAATTTAGAAAATACGATTCTCTGGACGATAATCAGGATGAGAGGTGGGGAAAGCCAATGTCTAAATCCGGCGTGTTAGTGGTTTGTTTCTTACAATAAAAATCTTCCAGATACAGTAGAGAGAAAAGAAGTAGCCCAAGAAGTTGAAATATTTGCCTCTCCAACTCTTTGACCACTCAACTCTTTCCTCCATTGTTCGGAGCTCAGCTACTTCCAAGAACAAATGACGACTTAGTTCCACCAGAGACACTATCTCCTCCAAAAGCGTATTTACCACGTCTAAAACACGTTTACCGGCCTTTCAGAATTCGTATTTACAATGGATAAGTCTTATATTGTGTTTACTCTTTGAGCCAGGGAACATGTTCCAGAATCCAGGATTAGAGAGAACATTGTCCCGCTTTGTCACTGCGAGTCGACGTTTTTTGACAAGGACCATATCGAGAGTTTGCAGGAGTTTCTTCTCCACTCCTTGGATGTCACTCCTCTTCACTGGTCTTCAAATTATATAAAGTTTTGAATGAAAAAAAATTATTTTTGATTAGAATTAACTAAGCTTACCTAATAAAAAGTGCCATAGATGTATATGGGTAGTTGACAGCTCCAAACCCAGAGAGAAGGGCCATGACAGTTACTCCAACGACCCCTATTCTCGAAATGGCTTGTTCCATTGAAAACGTCCCGTGACGAGGGCTGATGATGGGAAATGGATCCCCTACTCTCCAGAATAAGTACAAGTAGAGGAGCCAGATACAGAAGGACATGACTCTTTGTACAATTTTACCACCAACTAGTCAATAAGTATTCGTATATTATTGAGAAATCGAGTCCAAATTAAAGAAGAAAAGTATCTACTCATTCCAAAGTTGGAGATAATAAAATATCCGATATAGAAGGGAGTGCAGACAATGGTCATAAAGAGAATCATGGTGAGAACGATAAGCCAATGGATGTATCGGGAACTATAAAATAAAGCAAAAAACGATCACTTTAGCTAAACCTATCTACTAACAATTTTCTGTTTGTTCATTCCAGTCACCTAGGATCTAACACTCCTAAAATTTCAAAAATGATGAGCTCGAAGAGAGTACATGATAGTGCAAATGTGATGGAGAAAATGAGTTGGACCAGACGATGATGAACTTCATAGTCTTTGAACAATTGCTTTACGAAAAATATCCACCCACCCACGAAGAAGAAGAGCTGAAAGATTCCATTCAATTCAATACATGTTACTAAAATATTATTTAAGCTTATTAACATTTGGTTAGATTTTCTATTGAAATAACCTTACCTGTGAGACCACGATGATCACACTGTCTTCAAGTAATCCCATGGAATTGAACACTTTCGTCTTGCTTCCTGCATATACTG
The DNA here is from genome assembly GCA_002738285.1 of Holacanthella duospinosa. Taxonomy (NCBI): domain Eukaryota; kingdom Metazoa; phylum Arthropoda; class Collembola; order Poduromorpha; family Neanuridae; genus Holacanthella; species Holacanthella duospinosa. The sequence continues at coordinate 47,449 of NIPM01000317.1, read as the reverse complement.
ATTACTAACCAGAGTCAAGATATCCGATCTCCAACCCAGGTCGCCAACCTCGGGTTTCGACTTAGCCCATAGAACACAACACATNAGAGTCAAGATATCCGATCTCCAACCCAGGTCGCCAACCTCGGGTTTCGACTTAGCCCATAGAACACAACACATATAGCAGTGCAGTTCGTTTATATATTGTAATTCAACTATACTCATTTGTTACGTTTCAGACAAGTGCCGGTCTCAGCAATTATCCTATCCAGACACAAAACCTGAACAACCTCAACCTCAACCTTACACTAACAACCTAAACCTAACCTAACAACTTGAACCTGACCTAACTACTTAAACCTAACCCTAACAACTTAAACCTAATCTAACAACCTAAACCTAAGCTAACCTAACAACCTAAACCTAGTCTCTAACAACCGAAAGCTAACCTAGCAATACAGTACATTACTACAGCCTATTGTTAGGTTAGGGATAAGGTTGTTAGATTAGGTTTAAGTTGTTAGGTTTAGGTTGTTTTGTTAGGTTAGGTGTTTGCATAGGATAATCGCAGAGGCCGGCATTTGTCAAAAACGTAACAAATCAGTACAGTTGAATTCTATCATTGGAAAATTTTATAAGCGAACTGCACTGCTGGCAGGGCTATCGTGTTTTTTCTTGGTTGCTGCTGCGGTTCGAAATCGGGTAACTTGACTAGTTGATTAGGTTGTTAGGAACCTGAGCAATTTAATCCCTTGTTCCTTCTATTCAATCAATCGCCTTGAAAATAAATTTTATTACAAATTGAATAGACCTTTTTCACAATTACAGCCGCCCTGGTTTCCCGGGCTTGAACTACACTTTACCATGAGGGTGAAACTAACGCGTTTTGTGATAGTGTTATTANAGAGTCAAGATATCCGATCTCCAACCCAGGTCGCCAACCTCGGGTTTCGACTTAGCCCATAGAACACAACACATTATAGCAGTGCAGTTCGTTTATTGTAATTCAACTATTCTCATTTGTTACGTTTCAGACAAGTGCCGGTCTCAGCAATTATCCTATCCAAACACCAAACCTGAACAACCTCAACCTCAACCTTACACTAACAACCTAAACCTAACCTAACAACTTGAACCTGACCTAACTACTTCAACCTAACCCTAACAACTTAAACCTAATCTAACAACCTAAACCTAAGCTAACCTAACAACCTAAACCTAGTCTCTAACAACCGAAAGCTAACCTAGCAATACAGTATATTACTACAGCCTATTGTTAGGTTAGGGATAAGGTTGTTAGGTTTAAGTTGTTAGGTTTAGGTTGTTTTGTTAGGTTAGGTGTTTGCATCGGATAATCGCAGAGGCCGGCATTTGTCAAAAACGTAACAAATCAGTATNGGATAATCGCAGAGGCCGGCATTTGTCAAAAACGTAACAAATCAGTATAGTTGAATTCTATCATTGGAAAATTTTATAAGCGAACTGCACTGCTGGCAGGGCTATCGTGTTTTTTCTTGGTTGCTGCTGCGGTTCGAAATCGGGTAACTTGACTAGTTGATTAGGTTGTTAAGAAACTGAGCAATTTAATCCCTTGTTCCTTCTATTCAATCAATCGCCTTGAAAATAAATTTTATTACAAATTGAATACAGTAGACCCTCTCTTAATGCACATGGATCCCTCCACCCGACTTGAGCTTTTGCCGTGCAGTTTTACCGTAAACCGCCAAGATATTGGAGGGAAAACTTTTCCAAACTGTCAGTAATTGCTCTTTGTAAATAACTTTTGACATTCATTCTCATTATTTCAATTTGATTTACCGTGTTTAATTATAATGAACAAACCAAAGAAAACTAAACATTTGTCGCTTCATACGAAGCGTCAAGTGTTATCCAACTTGACGAATATGACAAGAAAAGAAGTAGCAGACGCATTTTCGATAAATGTTTCAACTGTGTCTAGAATTTTGAAGCAGACAGATGACATCAACAATTTCAAAGGGAATGCAAAGGTAAACGCAATTAATCATTTTAATTTTAATTGAACCTNGGGAATCTAATGTTACAAACTTAGAAATTTTCACGGCCCCCTTTAGGTCAAATCCAATCATTCTTGACCTCAGGAGGTCATCACAGAGAAAAATGTCATTAGGAATAGTTGGTCACTGAATGATTCTAAGCAACATTTGTAGAGGTCATTTCATCGCTCAAGAGGGACACATAACATGATTGTGAAATTTTTGTGGGAAAATATTGGGTCCCCTTTGGTGCAATCCAACCTTATTAAATTTATCGAAGTTGAATATTATTCTGTTACCAACATTGACTGGTCGTTTTCAAAAACACATTAAATATTATATCAGTCCATAAATAAAACGAATTCCTAAATTAATTTAAGACATAATAAGTGAAGCAACTTTAGTTTAGCTGAGAAATCTACTAAGATCTCTTATCCAAGGCTTCTATTTGACCTTTGAAGGGAACAACTTTTAGTAGTTAATACACTATTTTCCGTATTCTATCAAATGCAGGGTCAGATGGCTTTTTGTAATGTTGGATNACTTTAGTTTAGCTGAGAAATCTACTAAGATCTCTTATCCAAGGCTTCTATTTGACCTTTGAAGGGAACAACTTTTAGTAGTTAATACACTATTTTCCGTATTCTATCAAATGCAGGGTCAGATGGCTTTTTGTAATGTTGGATCAGCATACATACTAGTGTTCATACCGCCTTCAGGTTTACAGTATTGTCTTTTGAAGAGGGATGAAAATTTTTGGATTGCGTTACTCCCTCGTTTGGCTACCATTTGGTTTAAGAATTTGCTACCCCATTTTGTGAAAACGTTGTGTGAGTATCTATATCTTTACATCTTTACTATTTGCTAAATCATAAGTGTTTGGTCAGCTTGCTTAAGCTGTTTTGTATTGAAGATTGTAAAATTATTTTCACACATGAAAAAGCAAAAAATTAACTTTTTATTACAAATTTTCTTGATTATTTTATTTTATTCTGAATTTAGCAATCTATAAATAATATATATCATCATTTTCTATTCATTAAAATCATCTCTATTTTTAGTACTTAGTAAATAGTCTTCATCAATTTAAAGTTTTTGATAATAATTTTTACTTTTATTTTTTATTTTAAGTTGGTAAATAGTAAACGTGGTGGAAGTTCTAAGAGAGTTTTCTCCCCTCATTATTGACTTTTGTCAAAACTTTAAACCACAATTTCTACTAAAAACTTTTAATTAATGTGCATGTTTTTGTAAGTCGTTAACATCTAAAATTCAACCGCTCCGACGAAGAAAAAACTATCTCGGACAAAATTAATTTAGCTTCAGTTGCCATCGAAATTTAACAAATAGTTATTTTAAATTCTCCAACTGTAGGCATATTTTCTTTGTAGGACTATTATTCTCGCTCACTAAATTTTAATAATAACGAAATTAGTATGGTTGTTAATTAACAGTTTGCTAAGTTTTTTCAATTGTATAGAAGCAGATGTGGAGACATAAATATATACCGAATAATACAAAACGTCTGAGATAGTTCGCTATCAAATTTCTTCATCTAATTCAATTTCCAGTATGTATTCGTCTACATCTAAAATGTTCTAAAAAACAACTAATTAAAACTCATAAATACTTTGAATTAGTAATTTNATGTATTCGTCTACATCTAAAATGTTCTAAAAAACAACTAATTAAAACTCATAAATACTTTGAATTAGTAATTTCTTACAAGCGCTCTTGCTCGTTCCTCGTGAATCAAGGTCATGTAGTAAGCTTTCGACTCTCCATGAAGTTGTGGCAAAAACTTTTCAAGGTCTTTCAATTTTGATTTTTTTATAGGAATGGAATTTTGACGAGCTAGAGCAAGGTCTGTTTGAGAATGCAGTAGAAGGTTGTATGGCATGGGTATTGGATTCCATTGTTGGTTTGGAGCATGTGAAGCTTTTGCATATAGTGTATTAGGAGAATCTGCGCGGATCACATACCAGAGATATTTCACGTGCGCAGTAGGCATTATGAATGAGCGGTAGAGATTTCACATGCGCAATGGGCATTTCACATGCGCAATAGATATTTTACATGCACAGTAGGCATTTTACGTGCAAAATAGGCCTTTTACGTGCGCATTAGACAATTTACGTGTGCAGTAGGCATTATACATGGGTGGTAGGCATTTAATATTCGCAAAAGCCATTTTACTTGCGCAGTAAGTATTTTACATGAGCGGGAGGCATTTCACATGCGCAGAGGCCATTTCATTTGCACAGCTAGCATTTTACGAGAGCAGTAATCAAAATGCATACGCGGTAGAGATTCCACATCCGCAGTAGGCATTTTACATGCGCAGTGATCATTTGACATGTGCAGTAGGTATTCNATGTGTTCGTCTACATCTAAAATGTTCTAAAAAACAACTAATTAAAACTCATAAATACTTTGAATTAGTAATTTATTACAAGCGCTCTTGCTCGTTCCATGTCAATCAAGGTCATGTAGTAAGCTTTCGACTCTCCATGAAGTTGTGGCAAAAAGTTTTCAAAGTCTTTCAATTTTGATTTTTTTATAGGAATGGAATTTTGACGAGCTAGAGCAAGGTCAGTTTGAGAATACAGTAGAAGGTTGTATGGCATGGGTATTGGATTCCATTGTTGGTTTGGAGCATGTGAAGCTTTTGCATATAGTGTATTAGGAGAATCTGCGCGGATCACATACCAGAGATATTTCACGTGCGCAGTAGGCATTATGAATGAGCGGTAGAGATTTCACATGCGCAATTGGCATTTCACATGCGCAATAGATATTTTACATGCACAGTAGGCATTTTACGTGCAAAATAGGCCTTTTACGTGTGCATTAGACAATTTACGTGTGCAGTAGGCATTATACATGGGCGGTAGGCATTTAATATTCGCAAAAGCCATTTTACTTGCGCAGTAGGTATTTTACATGAGCGGGAGGCATTTCACATGCGCAGAGGCCATTTCATTTGCACAGCTAGCATTTTACGAGAGCAGTAATCAAAATGCATATGCGGTAGAGATTCCACATCCGCAGTAGGCATTTTACATGCGCAGTGATCATTTGACATGTGCAGTAGGTATTCTAAATCCGCAGTGTGCATTCTACGTTTCGCATGCACTGTAGCGTTTCGCATGCGNCTAAATGCGCAGTGTGCATTCTACGTTTCGCATGCACTGTAGCGTTTCGCATGCGCTGTAAAATGCTTACTGCGCATGTAAAATGCTTACTGCGTATGTAAAATATCTACTGCACATATAAAATGCCTACGGCGCATGTAATATATTTAGTATGTAAGCAAAATTCCAACTTCGCATGTAAAATGCTTACTGGGCATGCAAAGGGTCGATTGCGCACGTAGCTTGCCAACTGCGCATGTGAAGTGCTTACTGCGCACGTAAAATGTAAAGTACGCACATACAATAGCTACTGCGCATGTAAATTGCGTACTGCGCATGTAAGCTATCTACTCTTCATGTAAAATGCCATTCGCATCGCATCCGCACTCGCGCCTAGAATTTTTAAACCCGTACCGCACTCGCACCGCACTTGGCCTTCTCCGCACCGCACCGCACTCGTACCTAATTGCAAAACTCCTAGGTCGCACCGCACTCGCACTCGCACTAGTGCGGGTGCGGGTGCGAGTGCGGCGCACCTCAAACGCACACATGTGTCCAGGAGTAGATGAACATTAGCTCAAGGTAACATCGCATGCGACTTTTTGCTTGATTTTTTAATTTTAATTTGAAGGCATGGCCCTTATTTCCTGGGAGCTCTATAGTCCCGCCTTTATTTGAAACCGGCCACTATTACAGACCGGCCACCATTAAAAAAAAGTTTCACTAAAAATCCAGTCGCTACTGGAGACGGGGCGCAAATTGAAACCGGCCCTTATTAGGTTNTAAAAAAAAGTTTCACTAAAAATCCAGTCGCTACTGGAGACGGGGCGCAAATTGAAACCGGCCCTTATTAGGTTATCTACGGGATGTTACCCTTCTACTAGCTTCGGCTGGAACAGTTCGTTCTTTTGGTTCTGAGAATAGTATACAATTCACTAGTATAAGAGACTGAGTTTTATGGTCATGTTGACGGTATTGTTGAAAAAGATTGCGCTTAATATTTCCATCCAATAGGCATCCATCTTTTGTACAGCGACCACAAGCTTTTTCCTATTTCAAATAGTAAAGTATAAGATTTCAAATAGTTAAAAAAATAGAATATATGCAGCACAACTTTGATTGAGGGATTAACGCTTACAACGACAGCTGGGTTGGAGTTAATCAAACGGTACGCAATATTTTACATATATCAAAACCTAATAAGAAACACCAGACTTACTAACAGTACAACTTGTTTTGGTCTGGAAAACTGAGTATCCTACGATTAATTCAATTGACAACTGCTCGTATTGCTCAATAAATCATACTTACATCACCTGGAGGTGGTATTTCCGGTGTTGAAAATTCAGTTCCTCGAATCCTATCCGGATACTCTTCTCCAGAAGCTCTTAATTTTTTCAAAACATAGTAGGGGTCTACCTTTTCATATTGCACACTTTCACACTTTCACACTTTCACACTTTCACAGAAGTGTGAAGGAGAAGTGCGAAACTCCTCCCCAGAAAGTGTAAAGAACCAATTACAGAAGCGCAGAAAAACAGGTCTCACCCGAAAAAATTTCATACTTGAGCACTTTCACACTTTCACAGAAGTCTTTACAAAAGTGTGAAAACACGCCCCAAAATTCAAAATTTGCCAATGAGACTCCACAGCGGGACAAAGTGTGAAAGTGT
>NIPM01000317.1:2295-30980 GCA_002738285.1 Holacanthella duospinosa | reverse complement strand
ACGGTGGAAATAATTTGGGTCCACGTATGCTACTAGAGTTTGGATGTTTCATTGGTGAAAATAAATTTTGGGGTCTTGTAATGGAGGGTGTGTGACCGAATTCAACTGTACAGAATGAGAATACATAGGTTCCTGGGTTCATAGATGACTGTGCTGTAGGAAGTACCTTAAGTCTTCGAGATGTGGCAACATTGAATGCAAATTCTTAGGTTCATAGGCTATGTGCAGACTTAGCTCAATGGACGGTGAGTTACTTAGGTTCTTAGGTCCGTGGACGGTGGATCTTGCGACAGATTTAAACATGTTTGAACTTAATACTTAGGGTCTTCCATCCAAACTTAGGGTCTTAGGGTGATAGGGTCTTAGGGTGATTGTGTCTTAGGGTGAATGTGTCTTAGGGCGAATGTGTCTTAGGGTGAATGTGTCTTAGTGCGAATGTGTCTTAGGGCGAATGGTGATAAAACTTAGGGTGAATGTGTCTTAGGGTGAATGTGTCTTAGGGCGAATGTGTCTTAGGGTGAATGTGTTTTAGGGTCTTAGGGTGAAAGGTCGGTGGGCGGTGGAAAGTCTTTGGTCGGTGTGTTGGTCGGTGGCTTTAAGGGCGGTGGGGGGGATTTACCCTGCCATGCTATCTACTGTACTGTTATGTGTGGTACATTCTCTTCAAATGGGATGACCATAGGCGGAGGTTGACTATAGGAGGTGTGACAATAGGCAGAGTATTTAGTACAAGAGAGCATGGAGTTTAGCCGGGGGAAAGCCAACAGGGTGACAATAAGCGAAGTGTGACATTAAGGGGTAGTGACATTAAGCTGAAACCACTGTATACTGTTGTGGTATTGGGAAGCCAACTTGTATAATTTTTTATATGTTGTGTAAATCACGAATTGTCGCCGCGCCATTCTGTAGCCATCCTGTAGCCATCCTACAAGATGAAACCACACTGCGAAACCTCATACCGGTTGGGGAAATACGACACATGGTTCTTTTTGGAACTTACTTTTGAATCTCTNAACCACTGTATACTGTTGTGGTATTGGGAAGCCAACTTGTATAATTTTTTATATGTTGTGTAAATCACGAATTGGCGCCGCGCCATTCTGTAGCCATCCTGTAGCCATCCTACAAGATGAAATNATTCTGTAGCCATCCTGTAGCCATCCTACAAGATGAAATCACACTGCGAAACCTCATACCGGTTGGGGAAATACGACACATGGTTCTTTTTGGAACTTACTTTTGAATCTCTCATTCTCACCAACCCCCCACTACATCAGAAGCATAAGAATGAGAAGTTCAAAAGTAAATTCCAAAAAGAACCATGTCGTATTTCCCCAACCGGTACGTTCAACACATGTTAACATTCTAGGAACCAGAATACCCGGATGCCTGAATAATTACCGGATTTTCCGCCATGCCACAGTATATTCTTGAAGTTAGAACGTGTTATTTTAAGCAAAATATAAAAACAAATAGTGTTTTACAAAGTCACCACCAAGGTTGCTATGAGGAATAATTTAATAGGTTTAGGAGAAGCTGTTGAGCGCAAGCAGTACACATGTCATAGGTCGTACGAATTCGCGCAAAATGTGAAACTCAAAAAATTTCCTTAAGCTACAAACGTGTCGCTTGACTAATGATTTGCGCCGAAAGGAACCTCAACTTTTTTTAAATATGTCAAATAACAGTTACGATGATATGAGATAGTCAACGAATTTTCCAAATTTATAACCATGTTAGTTGAGCCATGTGTCAAAAAAAATCCAAAAAACAATTTGATAATTGCTCCAGAAAGGAATCTCTTTAAACTTTTTCTAAACATGTGAAATCACATTTCGAATGATTTGAAAAAGGTCGGATGAATTTGCGCACTAGATAAGACAGTCAAAAAATTTCCGAAAGTTGTCACCATGTCAGTTGACCCATGTGTCAAAAAAAATTCAAAAAAAAAAACAATTTGATGATTGTGTCCAAAGGGAATTCTTCTAAACTTTATGGAAACATGTCAAATCACATTTAGAATGATCTAAAATAAGTCGTGTGAATTCTCGTAATTGCTCGTCAAAAAATTTCCAGTTATTTTTTAATTAAAAAAAAGTTTTTTAGCCAATTTTATATCCAATTCATCTAATAGAAATATACTGTTTAACCTACTTTTGGTTTGTTTGCTTTATCTGAAATTTTCAACATTCCTTTTAACAGCCAGAGCATAAATCAGCTGAAGCTCCTGACTTACCAAGCCCGAATATAATCGGGCTGAGCTTTTGAGGCGTCTGAACCAAGCCCGAATATATTCGGGCCATTAGTTTCTATTGGGGTTAACAGTACTAAAATTACAATACTACAACCTGCCATGAGCACCATTGGATAGCCCCATAGACGGGCTTCAAATTGTTTTTTTTTGGTTTCGAAAAGTGAAAATTGACGAAACTACTGATTTTCAAATTTAAATTCTGACAAATTTTACTCCATTTTGGTGTCACATTTCGGCTACTTTCTTGGCAATCTGGCTTCCGATATTTCATAGGATACGGAGATAGAGCCAAAATAATCATTCATCCTTGAGTTTTCAGGGGTCAGGATTTTAAAATCCAGAATTTGGAATTTAGTACAAACTTACGTAAGTGAATCGGACTTATGAGTTAAATTTTATATAGTTATACTTTATATAGTTGAACGAGCGGTCGGCTCGTTCAACATCTATCGTAGGCGCGTGAGATGCGCCGGGATTGCGCGCCGCCATTTCTTTCGCGTGATAACAAAATACTGATGAAATATTTTATTAGCAACCTAACAACCTAACGAATCCTAATCCTAACAACGAAAGCATATTAAAGAAGCCTTCATAGACAATCTAACATAAAAGTACAATCTTGTGACGGTTTAGCTTACCTGGTACTGCTAAACCGCTCTTCTTCTTCAAAAGTATTCAAAAACTTAGTTAAATTTTCAACAATAATCAAACAAAAAAAACTAACTTAAAAACTTTAAGTTAAATAAAACAAAAGAAAACAAAAAACTAAAAAAATCTAACTTTCGAATTGGAGCTTCTCCCGCTCCAATTCCTCCCACCTATTTGGCCGACTACTGACCAACAACCGACCAAAAACTCTTACAATAAAATAAAAACTCAAAACTCAATTCAAATTGCTTTATGCAATAAATTTAACTTTTATTAAAACAAAACTTTATTTCTTTTAAAAAAATCTCTTCCAGCCCGGACTGATCGGCGTTCCAACCCAGTGAAGCTGGGAAGGAATACTGGACAACTGGTAACTCAAACACATAGAGACACCCATATTTATACTATGGATCATACATAAGGGCGAACCACAAAGTAACCATCACTAAGAAATAAAATCATAATAATAGAAAATTCTGTTTCATAATAACTAATTATGAATAATATCTAAACATCAGGATAAAAATAATACTAAACTTAGAAATGTGTGCAAAAATTATACATAATAATTTATAACTGCAACAATATGTTTAAAGTTAAGTACAATTGTAGAATGTCATAGAATCAGAAGGGGGAATTTCTGGTAATCAGTTTTATCATTGAACTTCGTTTCTTTCCCTGAAAAGAGGAGTCGCAGATTTAGTTTGTTCTCCTTCCCTGAAAAGGGAAGTGACAACCATTTTCTAAGGTATACTTTTCTGGTCCTCATTTACATTCTTCAAAATTTTGTTGTTGACGCTAGAATTTCTCATCTCAGTTCGGTAGGTAGGGTTAGTAGTCGAACTGACCTACTTATTTACATTTAGTTTTGAATTCAGTCATGAAAGAGACCTGGAGCAATTAACACCTCCGTTCCAATTTGTTATTTGTTCAATAAAATTAAGGCGTCTTCAGTAATTGACCCGGCAAGTAAATTGCTTGACCTTTGTGGAGACTAAATAGTTCTAATTCTCGAAAAAAATTTATGTGAGTCTACAATAACTGTATGTTGTTAAGAAATCTTACATTATTATTACGGGATAATGAGAGTAAGGTGAGCACTTAAATATTTAATAAATCAAATTTTACGAATTTTATATTTATGTCGATTGCGAAGATGTTACTTGGCAATCTCATAAACAATTTATGCAATCATCATTTAAAAGTGCTGATGCAGTAAAACATATAAGTTAGTGAGGATAGTGTGTGAGCTTGCGACTGGATAGGCTCCGCCCTGTAGATCTAGCTTGTATATCAAACTGGGGATTGTTTATTGTTTTTTATGTGCATTCAATACATTTAGCTGGAATCATACTCCGCATCCTACCTCATTGCATCCAAATTTCTGTATTCAAGAATGTTCATATATGTAAAAATCGATTTTTGAAGTATAATAAATTTGAAAGGACAAATTGTGAAAAATGTTTTAATATCCGTGAATGTAGCGTGAATGTTGTACGCAACATTGAGAGTTGCAGGCAGAAGTAAAATGTTTAGATTTTTGTATTACTATTTCATTAGATCAACAGGTCATGATTACATTGGATATGGTAAGCGTCAACAGCTAGCAATTTCTTCGACACGTATGCTGTTTATTTATAGAGTTCAATGTATACAGAGAGTCATAAAAAATTTAAGTTAGAGATACTGTTAAAATTTCTTAGCTTAAAATATACCGTTAATACATTCTGTAACTCGTGATAGGATTGCCATTTTCATGGGCTGATTTTGAGATAGACATTAAATATTTCAGTGTTTGTCTATTACATACTGGTGATTGGTTCGTAAGGTCACATGCAAGTTTAAGGATTAACTACCGTTAATTAAACAGCTTATCATTTTTATTTTTATTAAATACTTAATATTTTTGAAGTGTGTTTACTTATAATTGTAACAGGATAGTAAAAATAGCTCTAGACGAAATTGATTGGAAAAATAAACTTCTCCCAGTGAAGGAGCGTCAAGACATTCAAATTCAAACGATTAATAGAAAGAAAAAGTCGCATATGCCATACCACGTTCAGTCTGTATTTATACTTGCCACTGCTGCTGAGTTTCGGACTTACAACCAACAAAGATAAGATGAAAAGGAAACAATGCGGCTTTGAATTATCATATAGAAAACAGATGCTCTGCAAAGGTTGTGAGTCTAATAATTTTGTATGATGATGTTTAGTTTTTTGTAAGCAATTTTAACTCATATTTTATTAATTTAAATATTCATACCAAATAAATGTTTAGTTGGTATGAGTTGATGCAAAAATGGTTCCTCTTTAATTTAAGACCAAAAAAGATCATCCGGAAAGTGTTTTGGGATCCTTAGGGTCAATTTGTTTTGTATAGCCAAAGTGTAAGGCGGGTGTCCTGACCTGATAATGCGGACTAAAAGAAAGCACCGGGCATCTATGTTTTTCAACTTATCGCTTCACTCCATCGGATACCCGATTAGAGTTGGGCAAAATATTTTTATGAGTGTTCTGAATCAGAACATTGGGTAAGGTATCCGTTTCCGGTCTGGTTTAGGGACTGGGACGGACTAGGTTCCACCAATCTCGGCTTGCTCAAAAGGTGTTCGTAGGATTTTAGTGTTGCTAGAGTGTTAGGGAGTTCAGGGGCGCATATTGTTTTATGCACATGCGCAAATAGTTTTTTCTTACTTTTGGTTACACAAGACTTTAGACTCACAAATTTCCCCCTTCAGGTGAAATTAAAAACATCCAACGGTATATGTGTTTTCTAAATAAAGTGGTTTGTTTATTATTAGCAAATGATAATTGGCTCATGGTTATATTCAGTGTAAAATAGACTTGATTTGTGAACGGCTTTATTGAGTGAAAAAAAAACACTCCTTAAGGAAACTCTAAGGCTTTGAACATTCTTATGCAAGGTGCCAAAGGGCGTATTATACCGACTTAAAACATTTAGTTATTAAGCGTTCAAAAGAAGGTGTAAAACCTCACAGAATGGGGAAAACCTTACAATCATGGGGGATCAACCGGAATATTTCTTACAGTAGCTCACAAATCAAGTGGATCTGTCTTGTGTGATCAATTTTGTTCGCGTAAATTAAAATTAGAATAACTAGCCCAAAATGAATTCGCGGTTTAAAAGCCAAAGGCGCCCCGTTGTTTCTAAGAAAATGCCAAAGGTAAAAGAAGTGAGAATGGAGAACAACTCATGGATAGATTAAGACTCTGGGACTGAGGTAGGAGAAACCGAAGGAGTTAGAAAATCCCCGGAGAATCAGGTNTTACAATCATGGGGGATCAACCGGGATATTTCTTACAGTAGCTCACAAATCAAGTGGATCTGTCTTGTGTGATCAATTTTGTTCGCGTAAATTAAAATTAGAATAACTAGCCCAAAATGAATTCGCGGTTTAAAAGCCAAAGGCCCCGTTGTTTCTAAGAAAATGCCAAAGGTAAAAGAAGTGAGAATGGAGAACAACTCATGGATAGATTAAGACTCTGGGAGTGAGGTAGGAGAAACCGAAGGAGTTAGAAAATCCCCGGAGAAGCAGGGNTCAGGTAACTTTATCGGGTAGGAAAGCAAATCAGCAAAATTCTCAAAAAGATAATTTGGAATTACTCACAGAATCTATTATAACTTTAGTTGATGAGGTTTGGTTGTTGAAGATTAACTCTGCGTCTAAGGCTTAAATGTAAAGGGGGATCGCAGGTCAAAAGCCATAAATAGGTCTAGTTCGAAATTTGATACTTGAGTTAGAGATCATGAGGATAGTTTGAAGAAGGCTCAGAGTGGTAGAATCCCAGTAGAAGCTCGGGAAAGAGTTTATAGGGGATTTTCGCCACGGAGACAGGTAGCAAAGAAAGTCAACTATGAGGTCTTGAAAGGCTTAGAGTATAGGGGTAGCATTGAGAAGATTCAAAAGTATGATTTCATTTTAGAATTAGAAAAGTTTGAAATGGCAAGGGGATTCACTGAGGATAATATGCTCAACGTTGTTTTCCCAGTAGCCATGATTGAGGAAGCTACTTTGTGGTATCGGTCCATAGAATCAGAGTTAGTCAGTTCGTGTGTTTTTAAGATCGAGTTTCAGAAAGTTTGAACCAGTTGATTTTCAAAGAAAATTAAATAAGGCTTTACTGGACAGAACTCGGAAAAGACAAAAGGTTGTCTGACTATATAATAATTATGTGTAATCTTTTCAACAAGTTAAATCACAAGCCTCATGAGGATGAAATGGTTGAAAATTTGTTTGATTTAATGAATACGAGTTCAAGACGTAGAATCGAACAAACAGGGAAGTCGTTTCACAATACTAAATATTTGTACGATGAGGCATGGAATGTTGAAAAAAGTATCGCAAAAGATAAGGCATATCACGAACCGTCTGCTGTTAGCGAGATTGATCTTGGGTTATGTTACCAGAGCAAGATCGAAACATTCAAAGATAAAATTTGGAATCGAAGAGAAGATAAAACTTTTCGCAATCAAGAAAAAATGGAAGTTGAAAATAGGCAAAGACCCCAAGGGGGCAGGATTTCAGGCCATCCTATCCAAGATTGTTCCCACCAAAAGAGGTGAAGAAGCTAGTAGAGCCAGAAACTGATGAACCAAATCTTACACAACGTTGCTTCCATTGCAAGCAAGCAAGCCATTGGAAGAAAGAATCTCCTTTAAGTAGAATAAAAGAGCAAGTGAAGTTTTCAAACCGGAGATTGCTTCACACTCCAACTGGAACCTTCCAAGTACATTATGGAAATCATGAAACCAGTGGAGTATAATTTTCTTCCGGTAGTTCCCATCAAGCTATTTAACGACGTATACTTAGCTTTACAGGATAGGAGTTCATCCATTTCTTTTGTGAGAGGTCAAATTTTGCAAATTTGACGTGAACTCAAAATAGGGACTAAATATTGTCCTAAGTTGATTTGTCAGGCACAGGGTAGTTTTTTCACTGAGGAGGTGGTCGATTTGAACATCGAATGGGATAGCGGAAAGACAATGAATACGTTTGGTATCAGTCCGAAGCAGTCCCGTACAGTTCTTTTAGGAAGAGATTTCTTGAAAGTATTTAATGTAGGGTTTTTTTCTAAAAGATGGTCTTTTGGAATTATTGAGCCTCAATTTGGATTTATCTTTTCCAAATCTGGTTTAAATAATACGGCTGTCTACTTGCCGGGGAGAATTAGAGGGATTTAGAATTCGTCTCTTCATCAAAAAATGAACATCATTTACTTAATGAGAACAATCAGAGTGAGATCTACAAAGTGTACACTAGCGAAAACCCTAATGTAGAAGAAATAAGTAAGGGTTGTGATTTGACTCATGTTATGGGGCGGATGCAGGAATCCGGCACGTCGGTGTCTCATAATTCTGACTCTTCGGCAAATCACATGGAAACAAAAGGTGGAGATGAGTTTTTATTTTCTGAACCTGATTGTCTTCATGGTTTGGAGGTTGTCTGTCTTAGTGTGGACGATATTCACTCTCAGGAGGTAGTTGACAACCTGAGGGGTGATGTCGACATTCCAAAAGTTTATTTTGATGAACTGAGGAATATGGTCGAGGATTTTCATTCGATTTTCACAAAGAAACCGGGTTTTTGTAAAGTTTTCAAACGCCGAATTGATACAGGTAATTCCAAGCCCATTTCTGTCATCCACGACCAATGACTCCTGAAAAGTGTTCTCGTCTCAACGAGAAATCAGAGGAACTCATTGTGAATGATTTAGTGGAACCTTCAGATACCCTTTGGGATAGTAATGTTCTATTGAGACCCAAAAAGAACGGGAATTTTCGATTCTGTTTCGATTACCGGCAAGTCAATGAAGTGACAAAAGGTGATAAATACCCGATGCCTAGAATACACGGTTTACTTTGTTATTTAGCCAATAGGCATTTCTTGTTAAAATTTGACCTCTCAGATAGATTCTTTCAAATTGGGGTAACTCTAGAGGATTGACCAAAAACGGCGTTTTCACTCCAAAGGGACTGTATCAATTTAAGAGAGCAGCCTAAGGAATGAAAAATTCTCCTGCGTGCTTTCAAAGAGCATTGGACATGGTAACTCAGAAGTTACTATTCAATACTCTTCGGATTTTACGACGATGTTGATATTCTCAAGGACGTTGGAGGACCACGTAAAACATTTGAAGGAATTCTTTTGAACAATGAAAGAAGCTGGGTTCACTATCAACCCAAACAAAGTGGAACTATGTAAAGAGTCCGTATTTTTCTTGGGGTATATAATTAACAAGGGTAAATGTCTCCCAGACCCAGGGAAGGTTTCAGCTTTAGATAGCTATCGAGTTCCAAAGACGGTAAAGAACATCCAAAGATTCCTCGGTTTTGTCGATATTATAGGCAGTTCGTTCCTGAATTTTCTATCAAGGCTTCCCTTTCAATTGAGGTGTTAAAGAAGGATAAAAAGTTTGAATGGAATTTAGCCTGTCAAACAGCTTTTGATTATTTGAAGGATTCCCTTAGAAAGCAGATTCAA
The DNA here is from genome assembly GCA_002738285.1 of Holacanthella duospinosa. Classification (NCBI taxonomy): domain Eukaryota; kingdom Metazoa; phylum Arthropoda; class Collembola; order Poduromorpha; family Neanuridae; genus Holacanthella; species Holacanthella duospinosa. The sequence continues at coordinate 21,573 of NIPM01000317.1, read as the reverse complement.
TTGACGCTACCTGATTTGTGTAAACCATTTATCTAACTATATTCGTTTATTTGATATGGCAGTGCCCAATCAATTTTGAAAGAAATTAAAATCATGTAACTTAAAAATATTTTTGTGATGTTTAGTAAGTAAAAATTTTTGCTATGTTTAGTAAGTATAAGTTTAATTTTGCATATTCGTAAGGTAGGAGTTTGGTTCTTGCGAGTATTTTTGTGGTTTCCAATGTTGTCTCTGGGTTATTCAGGATGGTAGGACGTCCCAGTCTTTCAGTTTCAGGGCAATGGTAAAGGACATGGTCCATGGATAAATTTTCTCTGCAAAATTTGCATGGTTTTGGTTCCCACATGCCGAGATCAATTCGGAGTCCTTCTTTGGTTTTGAGTGTTTAGTCCTAGTCTTCTCGATGCAATACTCCTGACCGTGTTTAGTGAGAGACCTAAATTGAAATATGGTTCAGCTCCTACCAGGGTTTTGGAAGTGAAGTATTCTTGAATACTTTTTGTGTTCTTTGCTCTGTTTTGGTCATCCAGAAGATAAAACTTGTATTTTCACTATTGCTGTTGTCTTACTGGAAGTAATTTCCTTGATATCCTCGTTTTCCCAGAGATGCTCCATGTGTATTTGTTTCAGCATTTGCTTGATTTGTAGACACCAGCTGATTTTTACTTCTTGATTTGCCTGCGATACTTTTCGAAGTTCTGTGTAGGCATCCTTAAGTAGTGAGCCCTCCGGACTCCTTAGAACTCTAAGCCAGTAGGTCAAGGCAAGTGTAAAAATTTTTGCTTGTTGGTGTGAAGTCCTAGTCTGAACTCTTACGAAATATCTTGGGGTAGAGTAAGGTAGTTGTAATGCCTTTTTGAGGTAAAGTTATTGTACTTTCTCTAGAGTTTCTCCATGGGTTATGCCCCACACGCATGCAGCGTATGTTACTGTAGAGTTTATCACCCCGGATAGAAGTTTTTTTGATACGTCTAATGAGAACGTTGTTGGACGTCCAAGTATTTTTAATATAGCTGCAGTAGCGGCGCTTCCCTTAGAGCACGCAAAGATGGCTGCGTTATTGAATAGGCCTGATGCTGAAAATTCCACTCCTAAATATTTGTATTTCTTGGTTACTTCTATATTCCGGTTTCCCCATTTGAATTGGTCCTGTTTTTTGATTTTTCCGGTTTTTTTGAAAATGAGTACCTTAGTTTTTGCAAAGTTGACTTCAAGGGCTTTACTTTTGAAGAATTTCGAGGCTAAGTTAATTTTCTCTTGTAGCAGTTTCTGCGAGTGGGCGACAATTACCAGATTGTCTGCAAAGAAAGATAATGTACCCTTCTACCGTTTAAATTTATTCCATATTTGAGACAGGAACTGAATTTTGTTAGTTCTTCAATGAATAAATTGAAAAGTGATGGGCTTGCTATTTCACCCTGTAGCACACCTTTTGTGATTGGAAATATTTTGGGACGTCCCACACTCCCTGTTATGTTTGCTTTAGCTTTCGAGTAGATTTGCTGGAAAAAATTGATGAACTTTGTTGAGACGCCTGCTTCGTGTAGTGTTGTCCAGAGTAATGCATGGTTTGGTGAGTCGAATGCTTGAGCCAGATCCACAAAGCAAGTGTGAAGTGGTCTGTTCTTCATCAGTTGAGTTTGGATCATTAGTCAGGACGAAAATGTTATCAAGTGTGCTTTTTCCTTTTTGAAATCCGGCCTGGTAGTCCGAGAGTTTTTTGTTTTGTTTTATCCATGTGACGAGGCGGGAGTTAAGAATCGAGGTGAGTACCTTTAGTATGGAGTTGAGGAGAGAGATAGGGCGGTAATTTGAAGGAATATTCGGGTCTTTTTTTTTTTGAAAATTGGTGCAATAATCAAATGACTCCAGTCTTCGGGTTCTTCTTCTGTTCTATAAACTTGATTGAACGCTTCTGTGAGCTTCTGTAGTGCTCCAGGTGACAGAAGTTTCCATATTTCGTTTCGTATTTGATCTTGTCCAGGTGCCTTCTCGTTTTTGAGTTTCTTAATTGTCATTTTAACTTCAAAGATGTTTATATCACTGTCAAAAATTGGGTCAGTCAAACTCGTTTCTTTTTCTGTGTTATTTGAAATATTATTTTGCGACGTCGCATCCCCAGTTGTTTTCCCAAATACACCACTGAAATGATGTACCCAGTCTTCTTGAGTTATGTTGTTTTCATGAAATTTTGTGGCTTCATTGATTTTACTGCACTCCAGAATTCTTCTGAATTTTTTAAGTTTATGAATCTTTTTTCGATTCTTTTGTGATACTCCTCTGACTTTTGCTTACATAGTTCTTTGTAAACTTTCTTCTTTCTAATGAATTTATTTAGGTTTTCATGCTTTATTTCCATATTGATGCTTCGTTTTGCTCTGGATATGATTGTCGGTTTTACCATGATGAAGGATTTCCTTTCTGTTGCAGTTTCCACTACCGCTTGATTTAAAGTTTTGAGAAAAGTTGTGGCACCACATTCTGGTGAGATACGGGCTATTTTGTTATTTAGTATCTCCTTGAATATTTGTACCTTCCTTGGTGAAGTTGGCAGTTGCATTTTTTTTGTGGTAGATTTAGGCTTGTATGAATTGTTTTGGTGTAACTTCGTGATTATTGGGAAGCGAGTTGAGTAGGTCATCTGACCGACTTCAAAAAAGTCAATTTGCGGGTCGAAGTGTGCTGTGAAAAGAAGCTGGTCGATGACACTTGTTCCCATATGTACGTCACTGATGAAGGTTGTCGTCCCATTTCTATCTCCCACTGTTTGTGTTTCAATGACATTTCCAATAGTCATTCCTGTCGTATTGCACCAGTCGAGGACTGAGCTTCCTTTTGAGTTAATAACTTTGTCTTCTGATATTCTTTTTGCTCCATGGTATGAGGTTTTCTATCCCGTTCTTGCATTTAGATCCCCCATTATGATGATTTCATGCTTAGCATTTGAATATTGCGTTGCTTTGCTGAAGGGGACAGCTAGGTTTACTTTGTACGACGATTCTGCTGACAAATATGTGAAGATAAGGATGGCAGATGGGACGTCNGAGCTTCTGTAGTGCTCCAGGTGACAGAAGTTTCCATATTTCGTTTCGTATTTGATCTTGTCCAGGTGCCTTCTTGTTTTTGAGTTTCTTAATTGTCATTTTAACTTCAAAGATGTTTATATCACTGTCANTTTCGTATTTGATCTTGTCCAGGTGCCTTCTTGTTTTTGAGTTTCTTAATTGTCATTTTAACTTCAAAGATGTTTATATCACTGTCAAAAATTGGGTCAGTCAAACTCGTTTCTTTTTCTGTGTTATTTGAAATATTATTTTGCGACGTCGCATCCCCAGTTGTTTTCCCAAATACACCACTGAAATGATGTACCCAGTCTTCTTGAGTTATGTTGTTTTCATGAAATTTTGTGGCTTCATTGATTTTACTGCACTCCAGAATTCTTCTGAATTTTTTAAGTTTATGAATCTTTTTTCGATTCTTTTGTGATACTCCTCTGACTTTTGCTTACATAGTTCTTTGTAAACTTTCTTCTTTCTAATGAATTTTTTTAGGTTTTCATGCTTTATTTCCATATTGATGCTTCGTTTTGCTCTGGATATGATTGTCGGTTTTACCATGATGAAGGATTTTCTTTCTGTTACAGTTTCCACTACCGCTTGATTTAAAGTTTTGAGAAAAGGTGTGGCACCACATTCTGGTGAGATACGGGCTATTTTGTTATTTAGTATCTCCTTGAATATTTGTACCTTCCTTGGTGAAGTTGGCAGTTGCATTTATTTGTGGTAGATTTAGGCTTGTATGAATTGTTTTGGTGTAACTTCGTGATTATTGGGAAGTGAGTTGAGTAGGTCATCTGACCGACTTCAAAAAAGGCAATTTGTGGGTCGAAGTGTGCTGTGAAAAGAAGCTGGTCGATGACACTTGTTCCCATATGTACGTCACTGATGAAGGTTGTCGTCCCATTTCTATCTCCCACTGTTTGTGTTTCAATGACATTTCCAATAGTCATTCCTGTCGTATTGCACCAGTCGAGGACTGAGCTTCCTTTTGAGTTAATATCTTTGTCTTCTGATATTCTTTTTGCTCCATGGTATGAGTTTTCCTATCCCGTTCTTGCATTTATATCCCCCATTATGATGATTTCGTGCTTAGCATTTGAATATTGCGTTGCTTTGCTGAAGAGGACAGCTAGGTTTACTTTGTACGACGATTCTGCTGACAAATATGTGAAGATAAGGATGGCAGATGGGACGTCCCAGTTTCTTGATTCCTTGCATTTTTGGGGGGTATATTTGGTGAATATCGTTGAGTGATTCATTTCTAGGACTTCGAATTGCTGTTCGTGTTCTTTCTTAATTCCAAGGATGATTCCACCGTAAGGTCTTCCGCGTTCTTTCTGTTTCCCCGGTACTGTTATTATTTCGTAATCAAGTAGAAAGGGGTGGGAGAAGTTAAATTTTGTCGTCATTGTTTCTGTGAGGCAAAATATCGATGGATTTGTTGCTACGAGGTTTTTATTTTGTATCCCAGTGATATTGTAGTACAGAATGGTTGTGTTATTTGAGTTGTTACATTGGTAATTAGAGTCAATATTGGTTTTTGGTAAGGTATTGATTGGGTTGCCATTTCTTCATAATTGTATAGTAGATGTGAGATGTCTGCCTTGGGAGAAGCTGATACCTCCTATGTCTGTTCCAGTGTTTATTGTCTGTGTTTGTTTTGGTTGGATGTCCAGGTTTCGGTTTGTTCTTTTTTGTTCTCGTATTTTCTTTTCTTCTGCTCGAATCGATGGTGGGAGATCCTTTTGTATAAANTGATTGGGTTGCCATTTCTTCATAATTGTATAGTAGATGTGAGATGTCTGCCTTGGGAGAAGCTGATACCTCCTATGTCTGTTCCAGTGTTTATTGTCTGTGTTTGTTTTGGTTGGATGTCCAGGTTTCGGTTTGTTCTTTTTTGTTCTCGTATTTTCTTTTCTTCTGCTCGAATCGATGGTGGGAGATCCTTTTGTATAAAAATGTTGGTTTCTTTGAGTATTTTTGCAGTACTGAAAATAAGTCGTCTATGAGAAAGAAGTGGAATGTAGACTATTACTGGTCGTGAAGCTCCTCCTTCTTTGCTTAGGCGGATGGGAATGTCGTGTTGTACGTCGATTTGCATTGTGTTCTTGAAAAGGCGTTTCACTTCATTGTCAAGTTTGTGTAAATTATCAAGTGAGATTGGGAGTCCGTGAATGATGATGTTTCCTTCGTTAGCTTTAGCGATGAGAAAGTCTCTTAAAAGTTGTATTTCGTTGGTCGCAGTACCAGCTGGACGTCCAAATTCTCTTAGTATCCTGTGTAGTTTTGTGTACTTCTGGCATTTTTCTTTGCTCCCCCTTTAATTTTGTGGATTCAGTTTCCTCTGTATTGCATCTTTTTTCCAGATTGGTTATGGATTCGCCTTGTTTCTTTACTTGGGTCTTCATGTCCTCCAGTGCGAGGCTGATGCGAGTGATTTCGCCCAATGTCATGTCTTGTTGTTTTGATAAATCGTCCTATTTGTTGAGCATTTTCTTCATCATGCCCATCATTGAAGTGGACTGTGACTCAGACAGTTGGTCATCTTCCTCATTCTTCCTCTTTTTATGAAGGGGTGTTGTATATGTGTCTATGGTTTGTTGAGACATTTTTGGTGAGTGATTTACTGCCATTTGGTTCTGATATGTCTCCTGTCTTCACACTCCTCTCGGTGACATAGATACTATCGGTCGTTCCTGCTTGTTTGGTTTTATTGGATTGCTTCTTGTCTTGTGTCTTGCGGTTTATTTTCCAATCATTTGTGTCTGGAACTCTCACACAGGTGTTTCGAAGCCCACTTCAACCCTAAGTCTCCTTGGTTTCCGGTGATGATTAAGATAATTTACTTGTATCAGCATCAATCAACAGGTTGTTTAGTTGAAGTTTTGCGGTCTAGATACAAATCATATAGATGCTAGTATCTTTGGTTACTTGAAATACGGCTACGGGGAGTCCCTCGGGTTCAACATATACTCATAAAATAAATGTGACTTAGATCGTTATGGCTTAGATGTGTTGATTTAAGTAGCTCTAGGTTGAACTGCGTTGTCTCGCTTAGTTTCCAAACCAATTGGTGTCAGAGACTTTTGTAACGTCACACACAGCTGTTCCGATGGTCACAATGTCTTCATCGATATCTTTCGCTTTAAGTTTATCCGTGGTTAATTATTAAGTACCAATTTTTGTAAACCATTTATCATTTATTGCGATACTTGTAATGAGGGAATCGAAGCTGTACTTCTACAAGGAAATAATGGATTTAGAGAACCAGTTTGGTGTATTAGTCGGAAGCTTTCCGGGGCCGAGAAGAATTATTCAATCACAGAGAAGGAATCTTTAGCAATCATTTATTCAATTAAGAAGTTTAAAGGTTATATCGAGTTCACTGAATTTACAGTTGAAACAGACCATCAGGCTGTAAAATGGATAAAGCAAATAAAAGAACCAACGGATAGGCTAGCAGGTGGGCACTGGAGCTCCAAGGATATCATTTTAAAGTGGTTTATCTGTCAGGAGTTCTGAATAGGACGGCCGACGCATTATCTAGAGCTTAGGAGGTAAATGTTATGGATTTTGTAGATATTCCGTCAAAATTAGACTTAGGGATAGCTCAGAAAAATTGTCAGGAACTTGGATCCATTATCGTATATATAACTGAACGAAAGCTCCAAAGAAAATCTCGAGAAGAGGACAATCATATTGTTAGGAAATTGGAATTTGGATATGTTGATAAAGAAAATTGTTTCCAGAAGTACTTAGAAAACAAGTATTATCCATCGGAGAAAGACAGTCCAGGGTTGAGAATTTGGATCCCCCAAAGACCAATGTGCTAACCACGAAAATGTTGAGCGAGCAAAGACTGACCCAGTTGCTAAATTGATGACTAAATTTCAGTGTAGGATTTAAGCAGCGGCTATTTATTATAACATCCCAGCATAAATTTACGTTGTAACATTCCTGATTATTTCTGATTAATATTTGTAATGAATTAATTCTTTAGCATATAATCACCTTGTCGCATGTCAGTCGTTACATCTCCAGTCTCCTCAAACTCATTTGTTGCAACCTATAAATCATTTAAGGATGTGTATGTACAGCTTTTATACAAATTATAATACAAATAAAATACACATATATAATATACCGTATTCTCTTGAATATAGCCCTCGGGTTATACAAAGTTTTTTGACCGTCCAAGTTCCCCGCGCTCAATATACGAGATGCGGTTTATATATGGAAATTTTTAGTGGTGAATCGCGAAGCTGGAATAGTAACTTTTAATTTAGTAAATTAATTTTTGTAAATTTGCAAACTTTGTAACTTTTCTAACTACTCGTCGTCTAAGATTTCTTTCCAACCGTCAAAGTCATCACCCAATAAATGGTTATCGTCGTCATCATCATCTTTCATAAATTCTGTGGTCGAAGTGACAGATACTGAATCTTCATTTTCTTCAGTTGAAGCACCTGACAGTGAAATAAGTTCCGCATCAGCACTTGGCTTTGGAACATTTCAGATACTACCTAATTCATAAGTGTGAGTTCCAGCCTTTCAAAATCCATTTGTGATCGTAGACATCGATACCTGAGCCCATGATTTTGTAATCCATTCTCAAACTGTTACGAAGAACGCCTTGCGACAGTTTCCTCCTTTCGTCAACGAAACCATTTAATTGTTTGCTATCCACTCATTCCAACATTTTCTTAAATTTGTGTTGAATTGCTTGTTAAAAGAGATGTCAAGTGGCCGAAGGAATTTTGCTAAACCTCCAGAAATAACAGCCAATCCGGAGTGCTTCTGAACAACAACTTTCACTTTTTTGGTCAGGTGGGCTGTGCAAGCGTCGTAAATAAGAAGACATTCTTCCTTCTATGGTTTTGAGAAAAAACACACTCCTTTTTATCCAAATGTTATTCATCTACTTTTCAATTAAGGCTCCATTTATCCAACCTTTTGGATCAGCTCGTACGACAATGTTTGAAGGAAATTTCTTCTTAGGTAGTGTTTTACTTTTAAAAATAACCATTGGAACTAACTCCTGCCCGTCCGCAGTTGCATCAAGTACAGATATTGTGGCAAATTTTGTTTTGTTTTTTATTGGTGGGATCTCTGAAAAGTCACCATAGTAGTTCTTTCCTGTATCTACCGTTCGTTACTTGTTAGTATTTGGCGCTTCTGACGTAACTATAAATTTAATAATAGCAAGAATAAATGCGCGATTTACACGAGGTACGCGCTATACATCAGATCAAAATTGATTGAAAAATGTGCGCGTTCTAGACGAGGGCGCGTTATATTCAACAGAATACGGTAATACAAATATGTTAATTATCTGCTGAATCGTCGTTTCTGCTGAATCTATTGAGAAGAAAATATGCACACCTGCCATGATGCACCATATCCTTCAACCATATATTGTCATGCTTCTCTCATTTCCAAAGAGCCCCAGAAGAATAAACGTAAGCAACTCGATCAGCAATTGGTGTGTAGAAATATCCTGCTTTAGCTAGATTGTCTGGATTTTATTGCTAATCTCGCTTCCAGAGTTACATATTTGCCAAACATTGGCCCGTCACTTGTAGACACTTGTGTGCTAAAAACTTTAGATTGAGCCATGTCTTATGCAGATAAGAATGGTAACCATACTAAATCTCATTTCGTCTATTGAAAGTTGGTAGCTTACTTATTTACTCCATATGTGAAATTCGACCATCTAACGGGGGCGATGAAAGAATGAACCCTTGCTTGTGCGTTGACAGATTGTTGGATATTGGTAGCATCATCTTGCATTTCAACACGTTTTCGTTTTGGTGATGACGTTGCATTCTTTTCTGTTAGAATATTCTCCTCAGGACCTGTAGTTACTCGACGTTGAACGTTCTCTGCATTTGAATTCCTAGGTAGTTTCGCAATTTATTTGCATAAACACTTGTAAATACATAAATACATTTATANTTGTTACTCGACGTTGAATGTTCTCTGCATTTGATTTTCCTAGGTAGTTTCGCAATTTATTTGCATAAACACTTGTAAATACATAAATACATTTATATTTTGTAGAATACNTAGTTACTCGACGTTGAACGTTCTCTGCATTTGAATTCCTAGGTAGTTTCGCAATTTATTTGCATAAACACTTGTAAATACATAAATACATTTATATTTTGTAGAATACTAAGGAATGTGCCAACACCTGGTGGATCAACATCAAACTTCAGTGATGGACGTAACACGCAAGAGAGCAAATCATGAATATTAGCCTCCTATCATTAGCTTGACAATAAAACAAAACCTTCTTAGAAATATTTCAGTTAATGATTTGTGGGTATTTGAGGAGTATTTATACAAGCGCTTCCACAGTCTTCCTAAATTTAGTAGGAAATGTAGCAACGATACTAGAATCATGTTTAGCAATCTCGGCGTCTGGTTTGCAATCGGATTTAAAATCAAGGGTGGTGTTGATGCTATCCAAACTTTGCGATAGAACTGCAAAAACTTTTAGATAAGTTTCTGCAAATGAGCATTTCCATCTTATACAAGCCCGTTATAGAGGATAAGTTTAATATCGTCTGCAATGTTTTCAAGGCTTAGGACATCTTTCTCAAAAAACAATGATTCATTAATGCCTTGAGGAAGACACGGTCGCACTATAGGTATATTTTCATATTCACCCTCAGGCACTAATTTCATCCGTTTCGCCATTATATTCCAATCACATACCCAATCCAGTGACGGCGGAATGGTGTCTGGGGCCCTGGAGCAAAGTCAAATTATATAGAACTATGTCTTTTTTTAATGCACAAACAATATTGTTACAATTCTGCTAACTTATAACAGAATCGTAAGACGAATTCAAAAATTCTCCAAAACTTTTGAATTTTCCTAAAACAATAACCTTCCTAAAATGCTCTTTTAATTTTCAGTTTTTATTGTTTCTAAAGAAAATAAGTTTATAGAAATCTTTACAAAAAATATAATAATTATAATACTCCTTTTTTTACTGATGCTTGTAGGTTCTTATAAGTCCTAATGCGGACTATTTGTAACCACTTTGGCCTATTCTTAGAACCCTGTTCTTACTTATTTTTGTACTATGGTATTAAAGGAGATGTAATTTGTTATAAAGAAAATGTAAATATTGTAAATATTGTAAATATTGTGAATTTAACATTTTCTTTTTCTTTTCTTCCTTAATCCTAAGGATTAACATGATCATTTATCTATACTAGATAAAAATACTCACTCATACATATAGATTAAAATACTATCTCATACATAAAGATAAAAATACTATCTCATACAAACTTATCTACTGAAATTTTCCTATATTACAAACATAATTATAACTAATTCATTCAACAAAATGATAATTTTTCTTAAACTAATTCATTCAACAAAATGATAATTTTACTTCCCGTAACAATATAAAAACTTTATTTGCTGTCATTTTATACTCATTTATACGTCAAAAGCTCATCTGCAATAAATTGATTTTTCTAACTTTAGCTTGAGCAAATTTACTAATAATCTCATCAAAGTTAATGGTTTCAGTGATATCTCTCTCAATGGACAAAATTGCCAAATTAGTCAAGCGTTGTTGAGCCATTCTAGATCTAAGATAATTTTTGATAAGTTTGACTTTAGAAAATACTCGTTCATTTGTTGCAACAGTGACAGGAAATGTCAAAATGATTCGAAAACAGATTTCAAGGTTTCTGAATAATATCTCAAGTCCATTTTTATAAAGAATATTCATAATGTCAAGAGGTGAACATGTGGCAAAAATCTTTCCTTCAGGTAGAAAATTTTGAATTGTTGTTTAAAAAAGTTTGATTTCTTGAGAAAAAGAAAAGTGTTGGATTCTTATCAGATAGGCTTTTTAGGATTAAATGTTTCACATGTTTCTCTTGTTTCAATTCAAGCATACCCACTTTTACAAATTCGCTTCATTTTGAAAATAAATCACGAAAATTTTAAAGTAAATAAAGTGAAAATCTAAAGAGGAAAAAAAATTAGGGTTATCAAACCTTCTGCCTAATATGGGCAAATAAATTATAATTACGCTCAATTAAAAGTGAGGACTATTCTCCCTCACTCTCAACATTTTTCATTCAACTCATATTGAATGCTAATAATTCACAGTGGGTTTGTGGAAATGCTCAGGGCCCCTACGGTCAGGGAGCCCTGGAGCAAGTGCACCACCTAGAGCCACCGTCCCGCCGTCTCTGACCCAGTCACATTAGCTGCGAGACCACCAAGGGCAGACAAGGCTGGTGCTAGTAGAGGAGGAAGAAACCCACCTTGTTGCATTAAAATACCTTTTTTGTTTTTCCGAGACAATCTGTTTTCCTAATAGTAGTATATGCATCCGATGTCTCTTAACTTTTTCTAAAAAGTCTGGTCTAAAAAAATATTTCCAAGTAGATTATTTAGTTAGTGCAACCTCTGACAGTTCATTAATGTTATCTTTGGAAGCTGTTCTGATTAATAATATCCGCTTGTCTCTCTTGCTGCGGTGGAGTTCGCTAACAAAAGTATAATTTTGGTGGATACGATCCATCAGTTCAAACTCTCTGAATGTGCTGTAATACTCCAATAACATTATGTAGTGCACACCGGTATGGTTGTGAATGAAATGAAGAAATACACGCTATATTTGGTTTATATATTTGATTTGATTCCCATCCACGGATTTTAATTGTAATCACATTAACCTTGGGTTGAAATTGTGGCAGAGTCATCAGAAAATGAAAATTTCCAATACCAATCACATATACCCTGTCATCGACACTGCAATGGTGAATCAAATAATGTAGTTTGTCTAAGGAAAAAATGCCATATTTCATGGAATTCCATTCACATGTTCCTCATAATATGAAATCACGTTCTGGTTCTTTGGTGTCAACTCAGAATAAGAAGTTGGAAGGGAAAATAAGTAGTGCTTAATATTTTGTCCGATACATCCAATAGCGATTCTTTTAAAATAAACTCACCACATAAATAGTACTTTTTCATGTCAATAACATATATTATTTTGGGAAGTAAATGATATAATTTTCACCAAGTAATATCCCACGTTGACTATTAGTTGATGCTGGGTGGCAACGGACTTTTAGAGTAGACTATTTGCAACTCGAATTAGGTGGGAAATACTGGCATAGTGACACGTTGGTAGAAAAAGTTGTTCAAAGCCTGATATTTTATCGTGGTTATTGGCAGCAGTCACACAAATTTGATTGTCATTCACTTTCCCTGTAACCGTTCTTATAGAATTTACGTATGTAACACCCACAAGCGCTACAGTGTATTCTGGAGTATTAACAATAGCTGTATAAGAAAGTTTGATAGTGTAATTCCCGATACGATTATCTAGGTAGTAATTCTGTGAACCACTTGATGGTAGTGTCATAAAAAAAGACATCTTACTCATCTGAGAATCCAGCTTTGTATTTTGTCACCATTACAACTCTCATGAACCTTCTCACATCTATTCCACTTTGACTAATTCATCTTCATAAAATATTCCAGCCAAATCTTCNCTCTCATGAACCTTCTCACATCTATTCCACTTTGACTAATTCATCTTCATAAAATATTCCAGCCAAATCTTCCTAGATCATCCCGGATCTGTGCTCCGCAAATCATCCCAGATCTGTGAGATCCGTAGATCATCCCGGGTCTGTACCACCCGCAGAACACCCCGGATGTATACTACCCTCAGATCATCCCGGTTCTATGTNCATCGTTCAAGTATTTGAGCATGTATGTTATAGGGATTGGATTTACAACTTTCCTCACGTCAAACTCTCAATTATAGTAGATGGGTTGTACCCCTGATCGAATACCCCCTCTATTTATTTCAATCTTACTCGATCGTTACAAGCTGAGCTCACTTTAAAATTTTTCCTATTGTGCAAGCTACGGTTCATATATATCCACATGTCCATTTTCTTGTAAATATCAACATGTTTTGGACAAACTCTTGTTCAGCTATGAACTGAGTTGTATGCTTCTAATATATTCCTGAGTTGACATATATTCAGTTCCTCCGCTAAGAATAAAATACTTTGATAATTTCATTAGCAAATTTCGGTTAAAGCGTTCAACCACACATGCCTTTAGCTCTGAGAAACTATGATATAACTTCACACCCTTTTCAACTAAATGCTTCACAAACAGTATGTTGAAAAATTCCGACCCTTCATCACACTTCATCTACATGTAGGTAGCAGCATCAGGTATTTGGTTTTGCAAAGATTACTCCAAACAGTTTTATAATATTCAAAGCACGTTTTCGTCTGAATGCGACACAATAACCAAATTTGTTGAATTACTTTAACATGTATTGAAAATATTTGTTCTGGCGTTTGTACTTTTTCATAAATATCAAATCCGCTTACCACAAATAGTCTCTTCCTGGGAATGTTACTGTTCGTCGACGAAAACGAAGTCTTCTTTGTTTATGTTTAGTGTAAGTATTTTGGGTGTTTAAAAACTGTTGTATTTTGTGGGTGGCAATGCTGGTATGTTGTCGTATTTTGATTACGGCTACTTAATCCCAACGGGTGAAACAAGTCAAAATAAATCTACTTAATTTTTGCTTCACACATTTTATTTGAAGTCAAATACACCAATATTGATATTCTACAACAAACGAGAACTAATACTGGTGAATGGTTTACATAATTGAACGATATTGATTTTTTTGATTAGATTTATTTGCAATCCCTTCAAACTCGTGTCAATGGAGTAGAGAAAGGAATTAAATTATATAAAGTTTTAAATTTACATATAGTTTTTCTTTTTATAATAATAGCGTTCGATCTTAAGTTTAAAGCCAATTATAGTTAACATAGTTAAATTTAATATAAATACAAATTATAAATTAATCTAAAAGTTCTGTAAAGTTGAGCTAGGTCTAAATATTAAGTATATTAGAGCTAGATATAAAATTAAAAAAAAAATCAAAACTTTGTAGTAGTAGTAGTAATATTAAAGTTAGTTGAATCATCTTATAATCTATACTGAATTAACTTACTTAAAATTAATATATTGAAACATTGATTTAAGGTAGATTAAAACGTAAATATTAATTAAATTATATTAAGATGTGATGTACATTTACCTCATGATGTCGTACATATTTCTGACTGTTAGCGTTTTTTGGCTTATCTGTTTGTATGCTCTCGGTTTTTGTGTTATGTGATCATTATGATCGAGGGTATGGCTTACATCTAGGTAGCAGTATTCTTTAATTATTTTTATTTCTGTGTTTTGATTGAAAAAAATTGTTTTTGCTAATCAACCTTTTTTTTCTAATAACTATTGTGGCGAAAATCGATTTCTGAGAAAGTGAGTCATGGGTTGAAACTGGTTTGAACCAGTTATGCCAGATGTGGTTATCCGGGATGTCCATCTGGACTAACGACAAAGTGTAGAAAAGCACTCATGACAAAAAAAACTCGGTTTCCTATGACGTAATTGCCCGATTGGATAAAACCGATGCCTTCCTGTGTCTTGAGAGAGAAAGGGGTTCATTCGACGCTTAAAGTTTTGCGTAGAAACACCTAGGTAGTGTTTTGCCATTCAAACAGAGTAAAGGTAGGAAAATTTATGATCTTAATCTAAAAGAATTATCTTAAATTAGAAGAATGAAATAAATGAGTAATTAGGTTAAACAGAGGAGTAAATTGGATTCATTTTGATCGTTGTGTGAAGTTGTTGGAGTTGGTGTGATCCTCTAGAAGACGAAGAGAGGGAGAGAAACTCAAGGTTTTCCCCATCAAAACAGTAAGTTTATGTGTAGTGTCAAGAGTTCCCCCATCTTTTCGAAGGCAGTTGACTCGGCAAGGCTTCATCCCTGCTCAGGGTCAGAAGTCCCGCGTGGCAAAACTCCATCTCAGCGAGCAACACTAGTTCTTCGAGTTCCTTTTGACATCACACATTCTCTTCAGTTATCTCGGTCACCGATACCTACGGTGTGGCTGGGCTGGACGAGGCACCTGGAGATAGGAAACAGAGGCCTGGACGCTCCGGTCACACTCGGGACATCGGGACCCAATACTTCATTGATCCCCCACGGAATCCTCCCAGAACGGGAGAGTGCAACCCGACCTCAAGATAGCGGAAAGATTAGCATTTCGGTCCGCCGGTAAGTTCCCTTGCACTAAATTAGTTGAACGGAATAACTTCCAGAGAGTCCGGGGAGAACCTAGTTTACCCGTGGATCAAGTGATCCGGAGATTCCAGAGAATCCGGGGAGAACACAGTTCACCCGCAAATGGAGAAGTCCCGGGGATCTCAGAGAGAGTGGATTCCGAATCCCCCGTAGATCAGGACAATAGGAGTTCCCAGATAAGAGCTATTGTTCAACTTCCCAAGAGACAGGGAAAAGAGTTCTCTCAGTCCGGAGAACAGATTTCGATATTTCCTTCAGGATTATCGCATCCCCTACCGGAGAGTTCGGATGACAGTACCAGACCCCGGAGTAGAGCAGTTCCAGTCCCAAGTTTGGGACGAGTCCTATAACTAGATCCAGACTCAGAACGGGTCCGGTACCCAAAGTCCTTGTCATTACAATAAAATAACGAGTCCGCTCTGGTAGACGCCCCCAAAATAGTAAGTTTGGTAGAAGTTTGTACTTCTATATCTAAGCTCGGCCAAGTCCGTTCTCCAGTGCCTAAGTCCTGGTCAAGTCCGTACTGCGGTACTCGAGTCCGGAACGAATACAGATCATCTCAGATCTGTACGACCCGCAGAGCACATCGGAACTGTGAGATCCGCAGATAGTGATTGCAACTTCCGGGAAAATTACCCTAGTAACGGGAAACGAGAAATTCCCGAATTTTTGGAGATCGCCGGGTTTCCCGAAACAAGAAAAACACAAAAGTAACCATGCAGAAATTAATAATATTTCATATTTTTTAAATATTAATTTTTGAATTCTCACTTATTTCACTGTGAAAGTAAAAAAAGGGTTGCTCATGTCATTTCCCATGATTTGTGGATGTCATGACGCATCGGTTTGCGCATGTCAATAGTATGTACGGACATCTTGCCTAATCGTGAATTCTTTTTTCATCTTCCGAGTTTAACTCAAAATACACGGACAGGCAATAACAACTGACAGGGGATACCCCCCACTCCTACTCCTATCCTCAACCATAAATGGGCAAATAATATCCCACTTCATATTTAATTTAATATCAATTAACATTTCATGTTGATTGATTTTTAGTGTAAAAAAGGGTGTGTGAATAACTTAAGCTCATTAATGGTTGGCGGAAGGGTGATGAGTGTGACATCGGAATAATCGGTGTTGTAAAAGATAATTGAATTAAAACTATTCGCAATATTAACAATTTTGTGCTTCGTTTTTCTGGACATTCGCCCATTGTTTATCCGTCATGCGAATACCACCAACCTGTGACTCATTGTAATCAAGTACCACCACCGACATCCGGACGACTCCCGCGCACTACGCAAATCTGACTAGAAACTTTTTGGATTCAATTTGGGCAAACAAGTGGATTGGAAGGAGAGAACCTGCGGAGTGGCCAGTTCGATACCCGGACTTAAATCTACTCGATTACTTTTTTGGGGGTATATGAAGTCAACAATTTTTAATCCTCCTCGCGCAATTAATATTTTTCAACCGAAGAGATTCAGAACTTAGTTGATACTTTAAATAACAATCCGCAGATGCTACAGAACGTTAGAAGGGCATTTTATGACCGCCTTGGCCATTGCATTGAAAGGGTTAGAGGTCATTTCAAGCATATGATAAACTAATTTAGTGTACAGACCTATCTTTAAAATTAACTCTAAATTCCAAAAGGAATTAATAAATTGTTTACCCATTTGTGTAAGTTTGAGAGGGTGATTGGTTGGAGTGGGGGCATCCCGTCAGTTGTTATTGCCTGTCCCTGTATATAGGGGATTAAAGGGTTTTTCTAAAAAAATTTTTTCATAATACTATTTCAAAATACGAATTTCTAGCGTTGTATGGTTTTTATTCACTTATTGTTTCTGTTCGAACGCCTGGAGCGATTAATTTGCAGTCGAGAAACTACTTTTAACAATTACCAACAACAGTGTGATAATTGTAAAACCTAAGTGTGGTATTTGTGAAAAGTTAGATAAAATTAATTTACGGTCATTCCAACTTTATTACACTATATTCATAAGGTGATAGAGAATATCAAACTGACGTTGGAAGTGAAAATTACAACAAGATGCGCTTTTCTGGCTATTTATGGGAGGCTCCAGAATCTCTTACCATGTGTTTCGTCATTTGGACTTTTGAGAATTTTGAGTATCAAATTCAAGTGGTTCAGCTCATGCCCAAAGCATTTTTAAAATTTGCATCATTAAAATTTCACAATGGCCACACATTTGATGCTTTTGTGTGGTAATTGTGATATTCGATTAATTATTTTAAAACCACACAAATTAATTAATAATTTCAAATTGGAAAGTCAATCTAGTACTTTAAAACTTACAATGAGTCCAACGGTTCCAGTATCTAACTTTGCAATCGTTTTCTGAAACTTTGAAGTCAAAATTTTTTTACCTTTTAGTTTTATCAATTATTCACCATGTTTTAGGACGATTTTTGTAATTTCAAAATTTTCCAACGATAGAAAGATGCATCGTCTGTATTTTCAAAAAAATACACTCACAATTACCTCAGATGACTTTATGTACATTTATATCAAAATTGTTATCTTAAAATTAATTTTTCTACCTTGTTTAGTGTAGGTTTATTTTTTAATTTATTTATTGATATCCCAAACAGAAATTTTCGGGTTACCTCGGGAAACCATTTCCCGAATTTTTCAAAATTTCCTGTTTAGCTTTTCGGGATTTGAATCACTATCCGCAGATCATCCCAGATCTGTGAGATCCGCAGATCATCCCGGATCTGTGAGATCCGCAGATCATCTCGGATCTGTGTGATCCGCAGATCATCCCAGATTTGTGAAATCCGCAGATCATTCTAGATCATCCCGGATCTGTGCTCCGCAAATCATCCCAGATCTGTGAGATCCGCAGATCATCCCGGGTCTGTACCACCCGCAGAACACCCCGGATGTATACTACCCTCAGATCATCCCGGTTCTATGTGATCCGCAGATCATCCCAGGTCTGTGAGATCCACAGATCACCCAGGATCTATACTCCCCGCAGATCCTTTGAGATCCGCAGAACATCCAAAGATCCATAACTCGGAAACATCTGGCAACCAGACATACATCTGGAAAGTTGGATAAATCTCGGAAGACGAGATAAATGATGTAACCCGAGACCAGTCCCAACATGAAAAATCTTTCCCACACGGAATAAACACGAAATGGTATAATAATAATTAATTAAAAAAATATACCCCTCGAAACAATTATTAAAAAAAATAATTTAATAAGGGCAACATGATCACCGTGCCACACTATCTTAGTTTTAACTTTTAATCTGTTTCTTGATGTATTTATCTAACTTATTGATTTTTTGTTGTAAAGAGTATGCATTCTTAGAAATGATGATTGTATCATTTGCATGCAGATATCTATTGTGCTATTTCTATTTTTCCATAGTGCTATTTCTATTAAAATCACCTTAATTATATCCTTTTACTCTGCCATTTATTATTTTCACATTTTGTTCCGTCATCATTTTTATTAAATCCTTTCCTCTTTTATTAATTTTCATATCTGAACCTTTTTTTAATGAGTATACGTTGGTGTTTGTAAATAGATGTTATGTTTCATATCCTGTATGTGCGTTAAAATCCCCAAGTATAATAAATCTTCTCTTTGGCTTTTGTTCTTTCAAATTGCTAACTAAACTGCGTAGTTCTGAGATGATAGTCTTTTGCTTTTATGGTTGAATAAATACAATTAGTGTGAATGCCTCATTTTCACACTCCACTTCGAGACACACATAATTATCCTTATTATCTAATATGCTATATTTTATTCTATTATTCTTAATGACTATACCTTTTCCTCCGCTCGCCCTTCCTGTCGAAAATTTTCTAATTGCCTTACTCCCTATTATTTAATAATTTTCCAAGAATTTTGGTATTTTCAATTCAGATTCTGAGAAAGTGTCAAGAGTTCAGTGGATATCTGTATTTTCTAATTTTATTTTGAATTCTATGCTTAAATCAATAAAAATTTTAAAGTTTCCTACTTTCCAAAAAATAATGCTCAAATGTGGATTG
>NIPM01000316.1:45871-227971 GCA_002738285.1 Holacanthella duospinosa | reverse complement strand
CTCAATGACGCTGGAAAGGAGCAGGTGATACTTTTATTATAGTGTATTAAAGAGGAATTTTAACCTCAATCAGATTAACCATAAGGGTCTACAAGATTCTGGTGCCCATCCATCGGTCCGTCTAATAAGAGTGCAAATTGGCAATCTGATTTATGATAAATTTACTCGCAGTATTAACAAGTTCCAAAAATATCACATATATAAATGGATGGAATCATAAGTGATGATCATAATCCAAACCTAACAACCTATGAAAACTTGTAAATCTATAAATACCATGGCACNAGAATCATAAGTGATGATCATAATCCAAACCTAACAACCTATGAAAACTTGTAAATCTATAAATACCATGGCACAAGTTTATTGCACTGTATTATTCCATCGCTGTCATCCTGATTACCTACTTCATAACTCGTGTGTTTAAGTGATACGTTGTTAAAATTACCATAACCACTTGTCGACAATTTTGTGTAATTTCTCATTATTCCCACAACTTGCTGGAAAAATATAAAATAATGCTGGTTTTAAGCTGACAATGTAAAACTTCACTAAATCGAAAGTAAATNTAATGCTGGTTTTAAGCTGACAATGTAAAACTTCACTAAATCGAAAGTAAATCTTTACTCACGAAAATCATAATCGAAAGCATATTATGAATAACTTTTTTATTTAACTACAGTGAGTTTTTAATTTTTAAGCGCGCTGGAAGCTACTTCTGTTTCATGCTCTTTGCTGGAGAAAGGAGTGCGCTTATAATTTGGGCCGTTTGTCTTCTAAACAAAATTTTTTCTGGGGAAATACTTTTCAAATTCAGAAAGACCATTGAAAAGTAGCGTTTGACGTCAAAAAAATCAAGTCTCTACGATCGCTAGGAAAGAAGTTATGATTTATTAAATACTGAATTTTTTTGATATTCTTTTGAAACATGCCCATCTCTTAGTACATCGTCTCAAAAAAATGTCTAAGATTTTCAACTTTCAAAAAATCATGACTTCTTTCCTAGTGATCGTAGAGACTTGATTTTTTTGACGTCAAACGCTACTTTTCAATGGTCTTTCTGAATTTGAAAAGTATTTCCCCAGAAAAAATTTTGTTTAGAAGACAAACGGCCCAAATTATAAGCGCACTCCTTTCTCCAGCAAAGAGCATGGGACAAAAGTAGCTTCCAGCGCGCTTAAAGATTAAAAACTCACTACATGCTGTATAATTTTGTCTTTACGTAAAAACAAAAAATCACATTTATTGGCATTTAAGCACACGCTTCGGTGTGAGAAAACTTATTAATTGATCGGCCTTGATGCTCACAACTGCAAAGTACAAAACTTCCAATTATAAGAATAGTGTTTATTGCATACTTTTAATAACATCACCTTAACTGTTCATTATTTTTGTTATAAGGGAAATCGTGTCGGTGAAAAACTCAAAGATGAAATATTTACCAAGGTGTATTCAAGTGACTTGCTGAGAGCACAACAAACAGCTCAATGCATTCTTAAGAATTCAAAACAAGAAAACTTTCCTGCTATAAATTTGGATCCTAGGCTACGTGAACGTGTAAGACACAGTCAGTTTCATTGTATTTGGCAAACTAAAAAATGTCAAGTTCCATAGAATTTTGGAAAATTGGAAGGTAAACTTAAATCGACGTGGATAGAACCAGGTCAAGCTTGGAGCAAAAAGGAAGGAAAGTCTTTGATACGATATGATCCAACTGGTGCGGAAACATTTGAAACGCTCAAATCACGTGTATCATCATTCTTCCAGGTTTTGTGATATACTTTATTATTTAGCAACTTATATTAAATGAAGCTAAAACTATCATTATTAGGAAATCGATGGGACTACCTGTGGGAATATTCTCATTGTTACTCATGGACTTTGGATATTGGCACTTTTGGAATATTTACGATTTGAGAATGACCTATTCGTCTTCGATATTAAGGAACATGATGAAAATGGAAAATTAGGAAAAGCGTTGAAGAACACTGCAATTACAAGGATGCACATTGTCAAAGTTGGGGATAATATGAAAATTGAACTACTTATTCATAATGACGATTCTCATCTGAGCCAGTCGGCATAAAATTTGCCAAAAATATATGTCAGTTTTTAATTGGCTTTTCTAATTTGATTAAAGGATTACATGCAGAAAAGCATACCTAGTTTTTAGGTAAGATTTTCGGCTCAAAATTTAAACTAGTACATCTTCTAATCTTACAATGACAGGTAAAAGTTATTTTCAAATAAAACTTTTTTCGTTTATGCTAATTTCTTCAAAAATGTCTAACACAGAAGGTATGCCCCAACACTTTACACTTTAGTGTGAAATTTGGCCATGTTCCTATCAACTATTTTTTTTTCAAATTTTGTAGTTGACAATATTACTGACAGGGTATGTACTTACTTCTCTAAAGAAATTTAGTGGGGCTCTTATATATTCAAGGTGGGCATCTGCCGACTCTGTAGTATAAAATTATGCAAGGTTTCACAGCTGTGAGTAAGATTATACTTAATACAATTTCCCTATAGCCTAGTTCCTTGAAATAGGTATTCTGCTACAACATTAATGCGGATAATTAATGCGACTTTGAGAACAACTTTTTTATCACAGTTGTACAATAGACTGCATATTGATAAATTTATCTTACATATGAACGATATTATAAAAATGCTGCACTGTAATTACTTTTAGGTTATCGAAACATTATACATCTTGCTAGATATTAGTTTTAATTAGATTTTGCAAACGATATTTTCTTACAAATTTAGCAGTCGTCTAATCCAGTTTAAGTGTTAAAAACTTCCATAGGACTTTGCACCGAATTGGCACCATATTGTGGCGCGGTGTACTTTTTCCACTTTAATTTGGTTCTTGATCTGGAGATCGTAGTTCACTTAAATAATCCGAATGGTTTGTGTTTTTCTTTATTGTTATTATTATTA
Source organism: Holacanthella duospinosa (assembly GCA_002738285.1). Taxonomy (NCBI): domain Eukaryota; kingdom Metazoa; phylum Arthropoda; class Collembola; order Poduromorpha; family Neanuridae; genus Holacanthella; species Holacanthella duospinosa. The sequence continues at coordinate 225,025 of NIPM01000316.1, read as the reverse complement.
TTATGTCCTTTCGGGTCTACTCTGGGTGGGGAGGATTCATTATGTTGGGACTGATCTCGGGTTTCATCATTTATCTCTTCCTGCTAGGTTCTGTCTTTTACCCAACTGTCCTAATTGTGGGTCTGGTTGCCAGATGCTTTTTTGTATATAGAATCCTCGGATCTAACTACAGAATGAACTACTCTGGGATGTCTGTAGAACGGAGAGTTCTGGGTTAAACTGCGGGATAGACTGAACTGAGATGTACTGAGGATCGTAAGGTTGGGAGATGTTCTGCGGAACGTAATGTTCTGAGATGTTCTGCGGAACGAACTGTTCCGAGATGTACCACGGAATGTACGGTTCTGGGATGTTCCGCGGAACGTTTTGTTCTGGGGTGTTCTGCCGAACAGACGGTACTTGGGGATGTTCTGGATCCGTTCCGAATTCAGGTACTGCAATACGGACTTGATCCGAACTCAGGCACGGGAGAACGGACTAACCCGAAATTGGATACATAAGTATGAACTTCAACCGAACTTAGATATAGAAGTATGAACTTCAAACCAACTTAGATATAGAAGTATGAACTTCAACCGAACTTACTATTTTAGGGCATCTGCCAGAACGGCCTGATTACTTTACTATACTGAGTATAACTCTGGATATCGGACTCGCCCGAGTCTAGTTCTAGTTACCGGACTCGTTTCGAACTTGAGACTGGAACTGTTCTACCCCGGGGTCTGGTACTGCAGACCGGACTCTCTGGTGGGGAATCAAGTAATCCTGAAGGAAATACCGAAATATGTTCTCCGGGCTGATAGAACTCTTTTACCCGTTTCATGGGAAGTTGAACGTCTACTCCTACTTGAGTACTCCAAACGTCCCGATCTGACGGGAATCCGGGAGTCACACTCTCTGGAATCTCCGGACTACTCGTTCCGCAAGTGAACCGAGTTTTCCCTGGACTCTCGTTCCTCGGGTGAACTCGGTTCTCCACGGACTCTCTGGGATCTTCGTTGGACTAAACCAGTAATAGGATACTTACCGGTGGACCGTCGTTTGAGGTCGGGTTGTACTCTCCCGTTCTGGAAGGATTCCGTATTGAATTAATGTTGTATTGGGTCCCGGGTGTCACCAGAGCGTCCGGGGTGTCTATTTTCTATCACCCGACGCCCGTCCGACCCATCCACACCGGAGATATCGGAGATTGAGATACCCGAATGGATGGTATGATGTGTCTAAAGGGACTTGAAGAACTAGTATTGCTCGCAGATGATGCAGTTTGCCACGCAGGGCTTCTGACCCTAAGCAGGAATGAAGTCCTGCCAATTCCACAGTCTTCTAATTGATGGAAAACCCTCTACACTACACACACTTACTGTTCCAAAGATGGAGGAAAATCTTGTATCTCTTTCTCTCCTCGTCCCTCGGTGGAGCACACCAACTCATATAACCCCACACCATACGATTAGAATAAACACACTTTACTCCTAATTTTAGAATAATTACTGATTTATTTTTCAACTTCTACTAATTCATAACAATTACTATTGAACTAAAACAAACCAAATTTTTCTACTTTTAATTTAGAGCGAAGCACTAACGAGGTCTTACTACTTAACGTTTCAAACGTCGAATGCACCCCTTTCTCTCCCGAGACACAGGAAGGCATCAGTTTTATTCAATCGGGCGATTACGCCATAGGAAAACCGAGTTTTATTATCATGAGTTCTTTTCTACAATTTGTCGTTAGTCCAGATGGACATCCCAGATAACCACATCTGGTATGACTGGTTCAAACCGGTTTCAACCCATGACTCACGTTCTCAGAAACCGGTTTATGTCACAATATTTTGTACAGTGTGTATTAGTAACGAATGAACAGGGATACCCACTCTAACCAACCCTCACCCAATCCCACCATCAGTTATGGACAACGATACGCAGTTTGATATTCAAATTTTTGATTTATTGTTGTAATATTTAAGTAGAGAAGAAAAGGATGAAATCAATATTTGTTTGATAGCCGGTATAAGTTTTATCTAATAATTTGTATTTTGCGAATTAGTGATTTTTGAATTTTCTTTGTGGTTTTTTACGGCGTATTTATTCGAACCATGAGGCTGCCACCAAATCTTTGTGTAACTATTATAAAATTCCATTACCGCTATCCACACGGGTCATATCAGCAAATAATGGATGCTGCGAAATGTAAGACGGGTTTTACGATCGACTGAATCATTGTTTGGAAATGGATGAGCGACACTTCGAACAAATGATTCATTAACGAGAGGTAATCTGGTAGACTTAATTTTAGGTATGCATAAAATACGACAATAACAAGGGAATGCGTGGAAGTGTGGAATGGAAAAGCGTTGGTTAGATATGTTTGTTTAGTGTATCATCCCTTCATGTTAAGTAGTGTGCCGCATGGCTTAGCTTTTGGCGTAAGCCAGAGCCACTGGCTCAATGAGCCATGGCTCATGGCTCACCCGAGCGGTGAGCCAGCTCATGAGCCATGGCTCTGGCTCCGCACTGTTGTCGAGCTGCCTCATGAGCCAGAGCCATGGCTCATGGCTCAACATAAAAAAAAAATTTCGCATTAATATACACATTTTACTAAAAGTGAGAATGACCTAGTGAGAATAAGCCAACACAAATCATAATTATGAACTGGCTAAAGGCAAATTGACTTTCAGTGACCAAAAATTCGGAAAATTAAAAAAAAAGTAATGATTTGGAAGAAAAAAAATGAACAATTAGCGGAAAAGTGGAAGAATTTAAAGGAAAAGTTGAGCCGTTGAGCAATGGCTCACAAGTTTTGTTGAGCTGGCTCATTAGCCATGGCTCTGGCTTAAAATTACTACATGAGCCAGAGCCATGCACTAGCTCTGGGTCAGAAATTTTTTTGAACCAGCTCGAGCCAGAGCCATTGAGCCAGATACATGCGGAACACTAATGTTAAGTTACTTTTGTAACCAGATTTGTTGCCCATAACTGATGGTGGGATTGGGTGAGGGTTGGTTAGAGTGGGTATCCCCGTTCATTCGTTACTAATACACACTGTATACAAAGAGACTTTCTAAGGGTGTTACGGGGATACCCCACACTTCTCTTTCGCCTACCTAAAAAAAAAACACTTTTAATGAGTGACATTTGAGAAAAATGAGGAGTGGGTGTGTGTACGAGTAATCGCTTACGAGAATGTAGCTTTATAATATTTTAGCTAAAACTATCTGTTTTCAATTATTGGTAATGGTAGATGTACACCATTTTTACAGTCAGCGTGACGTCAGAAGTTTAGATATAAAGAATATTTGTAGATGTGGCTCAAAAATTTTAGATCAACTATAAGCTGCTTCTTTATACTTTGTTTGCGCTTGTGTACTATTGCGTGCACGAAAAGGTGATGAGCTGCCTTTATATAAAAACAACTAAATGTAGCTCAATAATATTTTAGCTAAAACTATGTGTTTTCAATTATTGGTGATGATAGATGTACACCATTTTTCGATCGATTCGATTTGTATTGGCATGATCTCCGTAAAGAAGAGCAAATACTTTTGAAACGGCATAGCGGGGGCGGTTCATTTATGATATGAAGTGCGTTTAGCTACTATGGGACTTCAGCGCTTGCCTTCGCTACCCCGAGGTAAGACGCAGTAGAATACCAGAAACATTTGAAGAATGTCTGCTCCCATTTTTCGGCACTTTAGGAAATGGAAGCGGCACATATATGCAAGATGATGCAAGATGCCACACCGCTTGCTCTACAATGGACTTTCTCCGGCGGAACGTCTCTGTTATGGATTGGCCTCCATATTCGCCGGACTAAAATCATATCGAAAACCTTTGGGGCTACCTTACTCGTCAAGTATATTGTGGCGCGATATCGTATTACCTATCTTTTTCTAAATAACCTAACCCTCACTCGTCCACGTTCTGTTTCGACGTAATGTCGGATTTCGGTACTTGAACTACTTATTCTGTTAATTATGAGCTTATGATAGCCGGGGATGAGGAAGGGTTGTCAATTCTTATTTATTCCTAATTACAATCGGGATTCTTTCCTATTCTGTCTTATGATTCTGAGTCCGGGGTGTAGTGGAGTAGGGGAAATGCTTCGGGTCTAGTACTGTAGTACAAGTACTCTCTCTAGTGTTGGGTTGTTTTCCTGCGGAGCTCTATCTCCGGGGTAGGGTCTGGATCTCAAAGGATAATTCGATACCACGGATCTCTAACTCCGGGGTCGAGCCTGGGTATCTATTGATACTACTATACCACGGATCCCTAACTCTGTGGATCTCTAACCCTGAGGGTGTCCAACTCCGCGGGTCTACAATACAGTGGATCTCTAACTCCGTGGATCTCTAACTCTGCGAGTCTTCAACCCCGTGGATCTCTAACTCTGCGGGTCTTCAACCCCGCGGATCTCTAACTCTGCGGGTCTCTAACCCCATGGAACTCTGACTCTGCGGGTCTCTAACCCCACGGAGGTCTAACTCTGCGGGTCTCTGATATCGCGGATCTTTAACACTCAGGTCTCTGATACCGCGGATCCCTAATACCGGCGTTTGGTTCTGTTTCTAACTCCTTGAAACCTACCAACACAACTGGGTGAGGGGTGGATAGTACTAGTAGTTTTTACCCGGATGATTCCTTCCTTCTTTTCCCATGACTCCTGGTAGAATACAAACTAAGGAGATGGGTTTCGACGAAACTCAATCAGGCACCGAAGTCTTCGGAGTCACCAGTCGAGTTGATTAGGTCAGAACCAATGGGAACTCTAATGACCCACCCGGTGTCCCCGAAACCATCGGTGAACCTGCCGATAATTGTGCGCACCGTTGGGTTTTCCACAGGTTGATGCTCGTCTTGGTCTAATGTGCCACGCGGGTCTTTTCCGTTCACATTAGGCGGAAGCAGTACCCCACCGAGTTCCCGGTCACCACCTATGGAGGAACTTATGGAAACGCACTCACCGATCCGAAACTCCTAATGATGGCTCGAATCACTCTTCTCCCCTTAGCTCGAGACAATGGCAATCAAGGGCACTTAGCAAGTCACAATAAGTCCACCACACAAGTCCTTATTTGTCCACTAATTTAATTATGAGAAAGATTATTTATTTAAGTCAAAGTCAAAACTCAAGAAAGCTTAGAGATAAACTTACGGCCAACAAAAAAGTAAAAAAAAGAGCACACTAAGTATAGTACAACAAATGATAGATTAGACTAACTACTTCTCTTATGACTAATGTAGAGCTACCCTCTCACTCCTACGACCAAAGTAGAACTAACCTCCAGCCCCGCTCGAAACATCCACGAACCTTCTTATTTATGCATTCGCCAATACCACTAAAGCGGATGGCGAGTTCCTTTCTTCTATGGATTTGTATGAGTCCACTCTTTAGTCCGTATGACAAAGGAATAGGCTCATAAAAACCCCTCCCTTCTGTTTCCTGCCAAAATCCCAGAATACCCGGATGCTCGAGTAACTAACGGATTTTCTCTCACGCCACAATATGCTGCTGGGAAGCAGTAGAAGACGCTAGACTCACTTAAAAACGCAATGGAAGATGCTTGGAAGAAAGTCCCACTTTCACTTCTCCAAAACCTCTCAATGTCAATGCCTAAGCGCGTTTATGATACAATACTTAACAAACGGGGGTCTATTAACTACTAATAATTATTGAAAGCCAACTTAAGCGGAAATAAGCAGGTGACTTTATTAATTTTTAATGCTTTCACTTCGATTGTTTTAGATTGCATACCCGTGTTTTGTTACTTTACTATTGTTGAAATTTTTCACACTAGTTTAGAGTAAGTAGTAAAAATCTAGACTTCATTCGGTTACAAACAAACGAGATTTTGGAAATTGTGGTAGTAGCTTAATTGATTTTGGATGGAGTGTATGGACCATTTATGACAATAAAAAAACTTCTATAAACTGCCAAGAAGATAAAAAATATCTTTGAATTGGACTCCTGCACTAATTAATGAATATTATACGTTCATCACAACCCCAAACATGTTACCACTACTCATCCAATTAAAGCAGAAATGATAGTTTCAGCAAACCAAAAAGTCAATCTATATAAAATACAATCCCTTATGTTATTCAATGTTTGGAAAGATTTTTAGACGTAAAGATTCCATATAATTAAATGCAGAAGGTTTAACTAATTGGATGAGGAAGTTAGCTATCGGATCAACTGCAGTTGCTGACAAAATCACTGAAATAATAAATACATGTTTTAAGACAAATTAGTTTCCAAAATATCAAGTGTCAAAAGTTGTGCAGATTCCAAAAGTTCAAAATCCTGTTGCTTCGTCAGACACCGCCTCTATCTCTATTCGACCTGTTCTGTGTAAAATTGTTTTAGAAATTGACCAAAAATAGTTAACTGAATATCTGAACTGTCAATACATTATGTATGATGCACAATTTTGATTTCGTAAGTAGTGCTCTACGTCACATGCAGCTAATATTACTATTGAGTACCTCTACAAAAACAAATCATGGTCAGATTTATCTGATATTAACTCTAGACCTTCATAAAGCGTTTGATAGAGTGGACAAAGACACTCTTGGAATTCAGAAATCGGAATGGTATAACATTGATCCAAAATGGATTCATGTTGCACCACTGCTGCTCACAATCATGATTAAGGATTTACCAAATTCTGTTAAGCATAGGTTTATGACATTGTTCGCTGATGACACAATACTTCATCTAGCTGATCCTTCTGCTGAAATTCATCAATTGTTACACGATCTGAAAGATCTTTGCAGTATACATGAATGGATGAAGCTAAACATACTTGGAGTTAATTTGCAACAAAACAAACATCTCATTGGATCTTCTGCCAATGTCAAGAAATTATGAGAAATTTCAATTTAAGTGGAACTACAATAACAAATTTGACTTCTCTAAAGTATCTTCGGCTTAATATTGATCAAACACTGTCCTGATACATTATGTCGAATCACTCATCACAACATTCAACAAAACATTTTGGTAAATTTAACCTCTACAACGCTTTATACATGAAAATAATCGCAAACTATTTATCAATGCTTGTTTTTCTATCCATTAAGTATTTAACTACAGTTTGGACTAGATGTAAACCTAGTTTAATTAACGATGTTGATTTAATTATAATAAAATGTGCTACATTTGTGTTAAACTTAAGTAAGTGGGAAATGTTAATCAAAAACTTTAACTGGCTATTTTGTACACGTTACATATAGTTTAGTAATTAGTTAAGATTTAGAAACTCGATTCAGTGGCGCTCCAAATCTAATCCGGGATTTTGAAATTTATGACTTCGAGCTGAAGACATTGAAAGATCGCAAATATCTTAATGGAACTGATCTTACTAATTCACTGGCACATTAAGCAAGCAAAACAACTGTTTCTAAAGATTTTAGAAGAATTTCTGTTGCTGAGTTTTCATTGACGACAAGAAATCGCCCAATTCTTACAGAATATTTTCAATCTGCTTAATCTAGTGAAGTAGAGTCTGATAACAAATNTAACTAGTTTGAACCAGTTTTGAACGCAAGCATTCTGAAGAAAAAACAAGAAAATAACTTTTCTGAAAACTTGAGATTACAAGTATGAGTGTACATAATTCTAATTTCTAATGATATCTAAATATTCTTCCAACAAGTTTTCATTGACAACAAGAAATCGCCCAATTCTTACAGAATATTTTCAATCTGCTTAATCTAGTGAAGTAGAGTCTGATAACAAATNGACAAGAAATCGCCCAATTCTTACAGAATATTTTCAATCTGCTTAATCTAGTGAAGTAGAGTCTGATAACAAATGCTGTAATTATTTGTGTATAGAATCAGATTTACAATTTGAATAGTTATGACAAATTGAACATTCTTACCTCCACGTCTTAACATTGGTATAGTTAATTCAAATTAAAGTCTTACTGCCATATTAATAAACCGTACTTAAGTAAGAGTATGTGATTGGATTAGAAAAATTCATATTACGAATTAATGTTCAAGTTCAAGCTGATAATGAAGTAACAAGTCGTACTTAAGTATTTGAGAAGTCGTACCTTCTATTTAGATTTGTATTACGAATCAAAACCTAGGTATGACTTTGTACTCAAAAACAACGTTTACTTAGGATTTTTCAAGTAAGGTTCAGTAGTATTATTTGGACTATTGTGGTTTGTTAAAAAATAGATAAAATGAGTTTAGATCGTCTGCATATTTTGGAGAACAGATTAGCAAGAAGTGGTTTGAAGGTATGCTACTGAAAAAACCTAAAACAAACCTTTAANGAGAACAGATTAGCAAGAAGTGGTTTGAAGGTATGCTACTGAAAAAACCTAAAACAAACCTTTAAAAAAAACTTAAAAAAAAAACAAATACAAACCTAAAGAAAACCTTAAAAAACCTAAAATAAAACAAAAAATAGACCTTAAAAACTGGCTTACCTTCAAACCTAAAATAGCTTAAAAAAGAAGGGCTGCGGAGACCCCTGGGAGGGCTGCGGGAACCCACGGATGGCCTGCCGGAACCCACGGGAGGGCTGTGGGAATCCAAGAAATGGCTGCGGGAATCCACTAGAGGGCTATGGACACCCATGGAAGGGCTGTGTGAATCCACGGGAGAGCTGCGGGAACTCCCGGGAGGGCTGCGGGAACCCACGGGAGGCCTGCGGAAACCCAAGGGGGTGCTGCGGGAACACAAGAGGGCTGCGAAATCCACGGGAGGCCTGTGGAAACCTACCGGAGGGCGATGGGAACCCACGGGAGGGCTGCGGGAACACACCAAAGGGCTGGGGGAACCAACGGGAAATCGGCGAAAACACACGGGAATGCTGTGGGAATCCAAGGGCTGAGGGTATAAGTAAATTAATTTGTCACCTCAGCAAGGATGATGAAAAAATTTAATATGCAAATGATGATGGTAAGAAAAGGAAATCGCGTAGAAAGGCTTAGTACCAATGAAGTGCAGTGCATGCCGTGTTAATCGACACATCCTGTGTGGTTACAAAATTCAATCTTCGATGTCAAATTCACTGCAAATTGCACTTGTCATATTTTTTAACATATGTCAGGTGCGGATAAGGCAATATATATTCGGCAAGTGGTCTTACTTAGGCTAAACTGAGTAGGTGACTGGATTTGATTGATAATACAAAGCAAATCCAATTATAGGTACGAGCTCAGACCTGTTATTAGCCAATCACGTACTGTTACTCAAGTTAAGGAGTCCTTTATTAATACCACAGTTATTCTCTANTAGCCAATCACGTACTGTTACTCAAGTTAAGGAGTCCTTTATTAATACCACAGTTATTCTCTATGTCGTTATGGAATATGATGAACTATATTTATATTCCACTTAACTTGTACTAAAATACTAATTTCTAGCTACCATGAGAAGAAGGATAAAAACCTGTAGCTATGGCACTTCATAACTGAATAAATAAATAAATACTATATCTATGATATGTATCGTTACTGATTTCTCAATAAATCTTTCGATAAGTGGTAACAAGCCCGTTGAAATGCGGCACTTAATGCTGGTATGCCCTTTTCCTAATATGTACTTAGCCATCATTGGAGAATGTCCTTCTCAACAATTTGATTATCAGTGTCTAAAAGCAAAGCGATAAACTGGCACAGATTGTAAAGAACCAATCGCGTCATTCATTTTGCTTTCAAGCTTTTATAAAGGAATTCGCAAACATGAGTTACGCTCGTTTGATAAAATTAGCTCGCATTTTGTCCAATATGTATACTGATCTAAAATAAATCCTGGATACTGAACTAGAAGAAATATATGGACGAATTTCTTTAGTAATAATACCATAAACCCATAGTTTGGTTTGGACTATNACTGAACTAGAAGAAATATATGGACGAATTTCTTTAGTAATAATACCATAAACCCATAGTTTGGTTTGGACTATGCTAATTATATTCTTACTGTGACATCTGGAAGTCAAATTGCGCTGAACATAATACTTATCTTTAACTACAGAATCAAGGCATTTTTTTCCAAGCACAACAAAAAAATACATGGTTNACTGAACTAGAAGAAATATATGGACGAATTTCTTTAGTAATAATACCATAAACCCATAGTTTGGTTTGGACTATACTAATTATATTCTTACTGTGACATCTGGAAGTCAAATTGCTCTGAACATAATACTTATCTTTAACTACAGAATCAAGGCATTTTTTTCCAAGCACAACAAAAAAATACATGGTTGTATTCGACCATATAGTACCGACAGAAATTTTAGGTCAAAGTTAATGTCAACGTCAAGTTTATCCATAAAACAAAAAGGCAAAGGAGTCCCCATATAGAAAAATTCTATAGGAGAGTAATATTCAAATTTCATAAGTGATTAGTTAATGATAAACTCTCAATGTCATTTTGGCATTTTATGTGACAATTGTAGACTATTGATACGCCTTTTGTGTACTCCAATTATACCTCTCAAAATTTTGCTTTTAATTTAAATAAAAAATTTCAAATTTCGAAAACAATCCTTTATATTTGCCACATATCATTACCAAATTTAAATAAAATCAATCAAGATTTGGAAAAGTTAGAGCAATATTACAAGTGTTTTACAACATAGGTAGTAGAGTTAATCGGTTGTTGCAACCACCAGATATGTAATTATAATTCCTAATTGCGATTTTAGCAATAAATGAGAAATTTGTAGACGAATGATACTCCATTAGATAAATTAATTTTATTTTTCGAAATATGGTTTAAATTTGCATATAAATTATAATTTTCAAAATTTATCAAATATTTGCTAAACATACCTCTAGGTATATTCCATTGACCAAAATATCAAATTTGATGAAACTCCATCAAATTTTACGAAGATATTCTAATTATTAATGGATTTTTTTTTCAATTATTTTCTAAGTGGATGCTTTTTCTTGAATCAGCATCCCCTATTTGCTTTAATAATAACAGTGAATCCCACAGTAACTTTGAAGTTTAATCAAAACTTCATTTTGGAATTACCGCAAGATATTGCTACGCTTTAAATAATGTTCAATAGTTCAGGTCAATCCGTCAAGATTTGACAAAGTTAGAGTTTTTGCAATTTTCAAAAATCTTTTATGGAAATTTTACATTTGTGCACCACGATGCTCTAAATTGACGAATTAAAAAAATATCTCTTTCATATCTACAATCTATATCATGGCCGCAATTAATTTTTTCAGGTTGTTACAAACTTGATTTGAAGAATTCCATGTTCAACAGGAATTGTAACTAATTCTCTTTGTTATCACCTTCAAGATTTGAGTTTCCTAGCATACTTGACTTCTGGTGGTAAATTACAGTTATGTTAGGTGCGAAGAAGAATTTTTTTTTCTTCCTCTCTACTAATGTCCTAATCTTTTTCTCAGCGAGTTGGGATGATCAAAAATTCCTTGTACACTTCATTTTCAATTTTCGAATTTGAAACTATTAGGACAAAACAATCTGCCGCTTTTGAGATTTTGAAATTTTGAACTTTTGAAGTTTGCAAAGGGTTTAGCAAACTTAAAATGAAACGAGCTCTGTGATTGGCTGTTGAGCTTCAAAAGAGATTTTGAAGTTTCACATGAGAAAAGGCTTTAGCAAGTCTATTTGAAATTCTTGATTTTTATTTTTAAGTTTAATTTTTAACATTTTTAAATATCTTGTCATCACAGTGAGGAAGGACATTTTCCAACCAGGCTTTAGATTTAATCACCTACGTATTAATTGTATAAAGCTTATTTTGTTTTTGTGATTTTGGTCCACCGACTCTTGGAAATTGGGGACCGCCATCAAATCTCTTCAGCGTAGCTCTACTTGGATCTACTATGGACTAACTGACTGTATATGACTTTTTATGGTTTNTGTATATGACTTTTTCTGGTTTCAAATGACTCAACTTGACACCTTGCAGATACACCTGGGTATACGATGTTGTCCGTTATCTTTCGTTTGTCCATGTTATTTTACGTTTCTCAACATGGCTCTATATCTTGGAAACAAGTTTTCCGATATGGCTAATTCGCTACAAGCGGAAAATTTGTTCCACGTGCTTCCTTGTATCTTTACAAGATTACTTCATTCTAAATGGCTTTGCTTAAGTATTTGTTAATTACAAACCTTTTCCAGTTCAGTTCAGTTCAGTCCAAAAAACTGAACTGAACTGGAAAAAACTGAAATATAGTACATTCACAGCATTGTTGGGTATTGTGACTGTTTGGAACCGGGAAGGTAAGTTCCAGTTCAGTTCCAGTTCAGTTCCTGAGAAAAGGTCTCCAGTTCAGCTCAGTTCAGTAATTTTGCGTAGGATTTTTTTTTCCAGTTCAGTTCAGTCCAGAATTTCAACTAAAGCTTTTCTTTTCCAGTTCAGTTCAGTACTTTTGCATCTTCAATAGTCTTCCAGTTCAGTTCAGTTCAGTCCAAAAACTGCAAAAAACTGGAAAGTACTGAACTGAACTGAATTCCCAACACTGGAATTTAGTACGCATAAAGAAAGTCTTAACTGCAAAAGCCATGCAGAAAAAATGAGAGGGAATTGAACAACCGATCTCATTCCTCTGTTCAATATCCCTTCAGATGTTTGCGCGCGTAACCGCTACCCACTGACTTCACTGCCTCTATTATTTTTAAATTATCATTACTCTTATTTCTGGACTTAGGCAATCGTCTTAATTTCTGGAATCAATCCACATTAATCGGATTCAAGTTATTTAACACCTGACATTCTCACTTTTCATCAGGTTAGAACATGGTGTGGAAACATCTAAGGGTAAAATTGTTTGAAATTAGAACAAAATTATTCATTGATGTAATTTGTGCGCAAAAATTAGTTTACTCAAAATAATTAATTTCAAGATGTTGCAAAATTTAATTGCACAACATCATTTTTTCACAAATGTTTTTTTTTGCAATGCCTACAGTAATTGACGAATTTCCAACTAAAAATCCTCTCCATCCACCTAAAAACATTTATAAAACAGTGAAGTTTTATAAAAAAATCTCAAATTTAACCAAATTAATTTCAGGTTAATAGTAATTAAGGGTAACGCTTATTTCACAATATTTTGCATCAAATTCGCCAGAAAAAAAAATTTTTTTTTAAATCTGTTCTGTTTTTATGAGACTTCGCCAAAGATAAAACAAATTTTTTAAATTAGCAAAGCGTTACGACTTAATTTAAATTTGCAGATACCGATTGTCTTTTAAGTCCTAATCAACTTTTCTGCGCAACGCGAAAAGATTTGCAAAAATAAAAATTAAACTTTTTCAGCTTAACTAAAACAGGCTCACATGGTTGTGTAAAGTCGGGCGCATAAATGTGCACCAAAAATAACTAATCATAGAGGATTAAGGATAAAAGTTCCTATGCAAAAGTTAATTAATTCGATGTGAGCAGTTTTTGGGTAAGGGGAATGGCTTTTTAGTTTTTTATTAAAGAAAATAAAAGAAAAAAAAATTTGTTAGTTAAATTTCTTTTTCAATTTTACCGTTTCTGATACTTTCAAGGTGATTAATGTTCCAATTCGAACTATAAACCTTGCTACGTATTTTAAATGAATGTAATAAAATTAATTTAAAATTGGTTGATTAGTCTCAAACATTTTCAAAAGACTTATCCTCTTTCTAAACCTGAAAATTTTATAAATTTAAAAAATCCGTAGCAAGGTTTTATACTTCGAATTGAAACATTAACAAAGTATCAGAAACGGTAAAATTGAAAAAGAAGAAAAAAATTTTTAACCAAAAAAAAACTTTTGTTTTCTTTTGAAAATAACTAAAAAACCATTTACCCTTACCCAAAAACTGCTAACATCGAATAATTTTTTTTATAGGGACTTTTATCTTTAATCCTCTTCCTCTATGATTAATTATTTTTTAAGATTTCTAACTTATTTTTAGTGCCCATATATGCGCCCGACTATAGCCAACATGAGCCTGTTTTAGTTAAGTTGAAAAAGTTTCATTTTAATTTTTGCAAATCTTTTCGCGTTGCGCAGAAAAGTTGATTAGTACTTAAAAGACAATCAGTACTACTACACAGCTGTTGAGACAGTAGGGGAACCACACATTATGTGAGTCGCAAATTATTCTAAAAAGTTTCTCCATCTCATACGTCTGGCTCCCCGTAAGACGGATAGCCACTAATTTATTTCTCTTACTTTTTGAGATGATGCGGAAATAAATACTTCCTGTTTCAACAGCTATTTTAATCAAGCTTGATGATATTTTTGAGACACTTGAAAATTGTAAAGTAATTGATTATTAATATACACATACTTTTTGTCCAAGGATTTATCAAAAAACGCACAAATACCGGCGTTTTCTAATGAAGCAAAAAGTTAAGAATGAAATTATTGAAAAACTACGAGAATTAGATAAGGTTTGGGTTACGTTAGTTTTGTTTATAAATAATTTTGTCATGCGGTGCACAATTCTAAAAAATTGCCTAAATTTTTATAAAATGGTCTGCTTATGATGAGAAAACTTTCTACATGTGTACTAAATTCTGACTTCCAGTGTGCAGTGAATATCTGGGGAGTGGACAATGACACCTAAGTTTACTCACCCCATCCGAATTGAACAGCATATATGGGAATAACATTTTTCACTAGTANGGACAATGACACCTAAGTTTACTCACCCCATCCGAATTGAACAGCATATATGGGAATAACATTTTTCACTAGTACCATTAATTAATATGAGGTTCAGATTTTACACTAGTAGATTATTGATAACCTGTAANTAACATTTTTCACTAGTACCATTAATTAATATGAGGTTCAGATTTTACACTAGTAGATTATTGATAACCTGTAATCTTGTTTTAGAGAGTTAAAAGTAGGTGGGGGGGGGGGGCAGATACCCAAATGCAAAAGTTGTCAAAATTTGGGTTTTGTTTTTGAAGGAATTAATTTTACTAATTCATTGTTTTTGCTAATTAATAATAGTTTTACGCTTAATTGTTTTTTCTCATTACTGGAATGGGTCTANATTGTTTTTGCTAATTAATAATAGTTTTACGCTTAATTGTTTTTTCTCATTACTGGAATGGGTCTACCACCACAGCTGCGACTAATAGTTATAAAAATTAGTTACCGCTATCCTGAGGATACTTACCAACAAGTGATGGAAAGGTATGATGCCCATCCATCTACAATTAACCATCAAATTCGANTACCGCTATCCTGAGGATACTTACCAACAAGTGATGGAAAGGTATGATGCCCATCCATCTACAATTAACCATCAAATTCGAAGTAAGGGTATCATAAAAAATATTATTGACAAGTTTGAAATGTCGTTCACACTGTTGGACTTGAAACCAAAAAATCTCCAGAAACCTGCAACTGGATAAGAAATGGCAGCAGCTGTAATAGCTGCTGCTTTACTCGATCTACACACGACAACTAGGAAGCTCGGTTTATATTAAACTTAAAAAAGATTTATTCTATGCTATTTTTCAAATTAAATCATTCAGTTCCTAACCTTACGTGCAAAATAGTTGTGCCCGTCTATGGTCCCTGGGCGGGGTGTGTGAACTTGGGTGTCATTGGCCACTACCCAGATATTCCAACTGCATATCCGTCTAGTAGACTTCTCCTGACTTAAAAACTATACTTGGAAACGAGTGAGTGGCCCGCTATGACTAAGCCACTGCAAGCGGCAAATTATATTCCACTTACATCCTATCTAGTATTTCTACAATACTACTTCATTCTAAATGGCTATGCTTGACTATAATATGATTCCAATTGTACTCAAGTGACTTTGTCGAGACACTTAATGAAGGTAAATGACCATAAATGACGCTACATGTTTACATTTAGTATTACGTTACTTCACATGGGTCTCAAATCTCTACATGTTCCATGTTCCTACATATAGATGCAATATGAGTTAACAGAAATTATTGTCTCAACATTTCATTTCTTCTCATCCTTGGTGCGGACGGGGAAAATTCCCTCTCACGGCATTCCAGAACCGCCCACTCCGTTTTTTATTGTTTTTGAAAAGTCAAATTTTACTGAAATTTCATTTCATTCTTTAGTTGAAAGTAATTTTAATTTTGTAAATTGAAAAACAAGTTTTTTATTAGTATTCCGCTTTCTCTTACCATAAATGAATGAATAGGTAAGGTAAAAGAAGTGAAACACGATTAAATTAATTGTTTTTCATTTTACAAATTTAGAATAAGTTTCCTAATTGTTGACCCTTGCTGCTGCTGAATATAAGACAGTAAATTTATCGCGTGACATTTTTCTCTGTAGTCATCCGTTTAAATCAAACGCCACGGTCAACACCTATTTATGGCGTAAACTAAATAATTACCTATGACCTGAAGGGGTGGCCAACCAGAAAAATCACAGAGATAAAAGTTTCTCCCCTAACCATTTCCAGGAAGTTTCGTAGATTTCGTCATTTTGTAACTTAAGAGAGAACGTAAAATCTAAAAAAAACTTTCGATGAAAGATTCAATGTTTAAATAGTTATAAATTTTTCTTAAACACGTTTTGGTCGAATCCCACCCAGCTACACAATTACCAATGGAGTATTCTGGTAAATACTGAACCAGAATCACGTGTAGTAGTAATTTAAACTAAATCATATACTCCTCTGTTGAATTCAAAATTTAAAATGAAATATGCCCAACTACGGTGGGTTAGATTGTATGACAGAAGGGGAAAATTTTTTAATTTAAACATTCGCGGCGAGTTGAAGGAAATTTGTAAACGTGAGACAAAAATTTCTGTTAACTCATATTGTATCTATAGGTATATGACACTTATCTTTATGCCAAACTCTTGTCCATAAGGACTAAACTATACCCTAAACAGCAGGATAGTGAACGCCATCCGCCTTTTAAATAAGAAATAGTCTCAATGTAAAATAATTCTGAATATGATTAAATTCGAATTTTACCAAGGGTGTAACAATTGGCATTCTGCAACTAGGCAATTTTCCACAGCAGCTTAACCTAGTGCAAAAAAAAACATTTGAACTACAGAATGAGATTCATGTCAAAACATCGCAACGATTCGCTCTCCAAAATCATAGTACAAACATCAAGCACGAAATTGTTTTTGTATATTAATATGACATCGCTGATCAGTAATATGAAAAAGTGTTGGTGCGAAACATGCATGGGCCCACTCCGCGGAGGGGAAGGGTGGAGGGGTACATTTTTGGTGAAGGTCGTAGGACTGGAGGGGTGAAATCTGCCCGGAGGGATGAACGGGCGGAGGGCTGGAGGAGTGAAGGCTAAAATTTATCTCGAGGAATGGAGGGCTGAAGTTGATATGGAGGGGTGGAGAGATATTATTATCCGTGGTCGGCTATTATGTTCAAAGGAGGGCGGAAGGCTGGCGTGTTTTTATAGAGCAATAGAGCCATTTTTAACCCGTAATCCTTGTACAATCCATTTATTTTGTTTTCGTTGTGTTCCGTTGTATTCAATATTTAATAAAGTAAACTTATTTAATCACAAAAACAATACTACTAGAATGAAAAGGGAATCGATTAGAAATTAACCGAAAATTATTGCGGGATGGATGGAGCTGTTGTAGGCGGACGCGGATAGGTCTTTGTTGAGTGGACTTGAAGGTGGATGGGTCAGCTTACCTTGAAGTGGTTTTTGCTGAATGGAGGGCGGAGAGGTGGAAGGATCAATTTAGTCTGGAGGGGTAGAGGAGTCAATTTAGCTTGGAGGGTTGGAGAGGTCAATTTAGCTTGGAAGGTTGGAGCTGTCAATTCAGCTTGGAGGGCTGTAGGGGTGGAGGGGTCTTTGCTGACTGGAGAGTGGAGGGGTCTTTGCTGACTGGAGGGTGGAGGGGTCTTTGCTGACTGGAGGGTGGAGGGGTGTTTGCTGACTGGAGGGTGGAGGGGTGTTTGCTGACTGGAGGGTGGAGAGGTGGAGGGTCCATCCCGTGTCAATCTAAGAAAAAATATGAATAAAAAAATTTTTTTTAATTCCCATTTTGTGAATATAAAAAGCTGAAATATAGACTCAAAAATTTCGGTTTACACCAAATTTCACCAAACTCCATACAAACAGCTAAACCCAAACAGTCACAAAAACTTCATACACACATCTAAACCCAAACACTCCCAAATTCTCACACACCCATTAAAGAGGATACTCTCGAAAGTCCACACAGACGAAAGTTGGATTGATTGTGCGTAGCTTGTACCATGAGATTGGTGCGTGACAGGATTTGTGATTTTAACATGAATCACCTTCAATACTAAACTGGTTTGTATTGGGATATCTTTGCTGATTTATGATATATAAAGAACATCAGATAATCAAAAGTAAAGTTCAGTTAGTAAATTCAATAAATTAATTTTGCGTGTCTGCCTAGGGCTGGTTCATTTTTAGTATAATAACGATTAAATACAATAGCTAAACACTGAATAATCTTCTACATATTTTAAGTAAAATTTTTGGTTTCTTTAATAGAAATGG
The DNA here is from genome assembly GCA_002738285.1 of Holacanthella duospinosa. Taxonomy (NCBI): domain Eukaryota; kingdom Metazoa; phylum Arthropoda; class Collembola; order Poduromorpha; family Neanuridae; genus Holacanthella; species Holacanthella duospinosa. The sequence goes on along the minus strand of NIPM01000316.1, from coordinate 206,544 downwards.
CATTCGGGCGAAAATCGTTGCTGAAAATTCTGGTTACACTCACTGCTATTGTCACGATACCAAATCTGTTGGCTAGGTATGGATGAACTAACCATTAACCTAAACTAAAACATTTCTGTTAGTATGAATTATAGACATAATCTAGTAGGCATTGTAATGAACATCAAACCAAATTATCTAAGATTTATTTTAAGATATATTTAACAGAGTTTGGCTAGGCCGTCCCATTTATTACACAAATTTCTAATTTTTATCGTTATTCAGGTTTACTTTTTGAGTATTTCAATTCCAAAAATTTGCACTTTACACACAAGATTAAAGTTAAAGTCTCAAAATATTTATTTTTAGCTATGTTAACCCATCTACCGCTTAAATTACTGCCGATGTTTTTACTAATGGCACTCCTGCATGGTGTGTCTAGGCTGACCCACACCACTTTATTCTAATTTTAGTATTCTTCGCTGCCAAATGTAAGTAATTATTCGTTATTCATGCTTTACTATGCAATAAGTAAGATAACATATCGATGAAAAAATCAAAGCCGAAAGTGAAATTATTATTCAATAATTTTGGCTATGGATTAGGAGAATTCATTAGAAAATGAGTTTAAAATTAATGCAAAAAAAAAAGTTATGGAATATGTTTGATCTTATGCAATTGCACTAATTTGTAATAATCATTTAAATTACCTAACATATAAGTTCGCACGAATAAATATATAATATAATTATATACAATCATATATAATTATAAATAATATAATTATGGCTGTTGCGATTACCATATCCGGCAGGTTTACCGTATGTCCGGCGATTTTTAAATATTTTTATCAAAACAAGATACGTTTTGTCTCATTTCACACGAACGTGAAGGAGTCAATTTTTAAAAGACCTTAAATGAACTGAGCATTCGTCATTGAAAATAATGCAGCGCGTCCATTACGGTTTTTTATGGCACATGTCACGTGCCCATTCGCAAAATTCTTATCACCGATCCGCGTCACCCTTACCCTTAGCAACGATTCTCCGTGACTGAATAAGACAGAAAAAGCTGTAAATAGCTGCTCAACAACTAAGTCACTTTTATTTAGTATATGAATAGACCTAGGTCTGCCTCGCCTAATATAACTTATTGGAACCAAAGATACTAGCACAATTGTGATTTTATCTAGACATGTTAAGATCTCCAACGAGAACGTACAACCTTATGTCGCAGACGAAAATGGATGACGTCCTCACTCCCACTAGCAAGAAAAGAAAACAGGAAGAATGTCCAATGTCGGGAAAAAAAGCCTCAAGCGATATCCAGGAAGAACGCAAAGAACCAACAATGAAAGACNAAGAATGTCCAATGTCGGGAAAAAAAGCCTCAAGCGATATCCAGGAAGAACGCAAAGAACCAACAATGAAAGACATCCTTAATTAACTGCTACAGAAACAAGACGACACAAGCAAAGAAATAACTCAAATTAGAAAAGATGGGATTTCCAAATGGAAATGTCACAAATAATCTTATCCCGTCTAGACGAACTCAANAAGAATGTCCAATGTCGGGAAAAAAAGCCTCAAGCGATATCCAGGAAGAACGCAAAGAACCAACAATGAAAGACCTCCTTAATTAACTGCTACAGAAACAAGACGACACAAGCAAAGAATGACTCAAATTAGAAAAGATGGGATTTCCAAATGGAAATGTCACAAATAATCTTATCCCGTCTAGACGAACTCAAAATGGAAGTAGAAAACCTAAAAGCTACCGTCGTAAAGCAAGACAACTCTATCCAAATCTTGCAAAAAAAGACAGCCGCCGACGAAATCGAACTCTCAAAAATTAAAGGTGAACAGCGAAACATCCATGAAGAACTTAAAGAAATCAAGAGAAATCTCAAAGAACCTCCAAAATACCTACCTCAACCCAGCAATTTACAAAACGACCGATTAATTGCTTTTGCAAACCAAGGGAACATCATCATACATGGACTCGGAGATACATCTGACGACCCAACCTTGCTAACGAAATCAGTTGATCATCTATTCAAAATTACGTTGAAATTGCACGTCCAACACGACATTCCAATCAAAATGGGAAAACAAGGAAATAAATCAAGACCACTAAAAGTATACATCCCATTACCATCGGATCGGGTTAAAATTTTTCAAGCAGCTAAAACATTAAAAGGATCAAATATCTTCATACAAAGAGACCTCCCGTTGTCTATTAGAATTGAAGAAAAAGAAAGAAGACAACAATGAAGACTCAGAGATGGACGTCAGGACTCAATATGGAAGAAAACTAGGGAATCGATGAACCAAAATAACAGTCAAAACATTTCTCAATCCTGAGGAATTGGCATCCCAATCAATAACAAAGAAAACACCAATATCAGAACAATCCCCAACATTCCTAACTCAATATAAATATTTTACTACAATATAACAGGTATTAAGAATAAAAACCAACTTCTTTACGAGGAACTGGCTAAAGCGAACCCATCTATTTTTTGTTTCACCGAAGCAATGAGTAAAGCGACGGAATTCAACCACTACCTCCTTAATGAATACAAAAAATAGTAATTCCAGCAAAACAAAATCCCAGAGGACGACCGTACGGAGAAATTATAATAGGATGGAAAAATAGCCTTCACCAAAACTTCGAGATCATACAGATGACGTCATCCACAGTCTTCGCGAAATTCAATCCCCTACAATAATTGGACGTCCCTCCGTTTATAATTGTACTAACGTACATCCCTCCGAACAAAGCATACAACACCGAACTAAATGACATATTCCGCACAATCAGTGAACTCTCACTGAATAGCAACAAAATTTTGGTCATGGGAGATATGAATGGCAGAATAGGAACACACAACTCAATAATGGGAGGAAAAAGAAATTCTGAAGATAGCACTACGAACGCAAGAGGTCAACTCCTCCTCGATCTATGCAACGAGACAGGTCTAAACATTGGCAACAGTTATCTTGAAAGAGATAAAATAGGCATGATTAGATTCATTAGTGATGCCAATGGAGGAAGAAGCACGATTGACCTCATTCTTCATACAACCCAAATGGAAGAATATATTTCCGAATTCACAGTTGTAGAAATGTCACAATCAAACCATTTTCCAATATGTGTAAATTTATTCCAAAAGCCGACCTCATCCTACAACAGGAAGAAGCATAAGACGTTCCACAACTGAAAGTTCCAACCACACCAGAAGAAATCTGAGGATTATTGTTGACAGTGGTGATGAATTCGGAAATTTTGATTTTCAGTTGCATTATGTTTTCAGCGCGAGAGGATTTATAAATAGTTGATTTCAACTAGCCCCAGAAAAAGAAATCCAATGGGTTTAAACCTGATGATCTAGCCGGCCATTCCTTTGGCCCTGCCTTCCAATCCAATGGTTCGGCCAAACTGAATTGGATTTCTTCTTCTGGGGATACTTGAAATCAACTATTTATAAATTCCCTTGCGCTGAAAACATCCTACAACTGAAAATCAAAATTTCCAAATTCATCTCCACTGTCAACAATAATACTCAGATGCTTAGTAACGTAAGGCGAGAACTTTACGATCGTCTAAATTACTGTTTAGGAATGGATGGTGAACACTTCGAACAGATGATACACTGGTTAAGTGTAAACAGTCTACATCCTGTTTTCAAAACAATAAAAAAATTATATCGTATTTCGTGGAATTTTGTTTATTGGTGAACCGCCAATGTCGACTTTGGTGCCCAGGTAAACTGGTAAAGGTAGGGTAGTGTGAGTAACACCGGGCAGTAGTTAATCTCACGCACTGTACTACTACTAACTACATGATTATATATTTGGTACGTGATGATAAACGGAACTCTTGATGCTACGTCGTTTCTTAGTTATGTTAAATGTATGCAATTATATAAAGCTTATTAATTGTATTTGTGATTTTGGTCACCGGACTCCACAAAAATTGGGGATCACAGAGACCGCCATCAAATCTCTTCAGTGTAGTTCAACTTGGATCTACTATGGACAGACTGTATATGACTTTTTCTGGTTCCAAGTGACTCAACGTGAGACCNTATGCAATTATATAAAGCTTATTAATTGTATTTGTGATTTTGGTCACCCGACTCCACAAAAATTGGGGATCACACAGACCGCCATCAAATCTCTTCAGCGTAGTTCAACTTGGATCAACTATGGACAGACTGTATATGACTTTTTCTGGTTCCAAGTGACTCAACGTGAGACCAAGCAGATACACCTGGGNTACTATGGACAGACTGTATATGACTTTTTCTGGTTCCAAGTGACTCAACGTGAGACCAAGCAGATACACCTGGGTATAAGATGTTGTCCGTTATCTTTCGTTTGTCCATGTTATTTTACGTTTCTTAACATGGCTCTTGAAAACAAGTGTTCCGATATGGCTAATTCGCTAGAAGCGAAAAATTTGTTCCACGTGCTTCCTTGTATCTCAACAAGATTACTTCATTCTAAATGGTTTTGCTTGACGTATGTGATTTGGCTTCAAGTGGGCTTGTCGAGACTCTTAATGAGTGTAAATAGCCATCCTTTTTGTGGAGTTTGATGCTTTCATCAAAATTGGAATCACCAAGCAGCAACTATACGTCTCCGAGTTATGACTCGTGAGTNTGGAGTTTGATGCTTTCATCAAAATTGGAATCACCAAGCAGCAACTATACGTCTCCGAGTTATGACTCGTGAGTTATAACCATGACTCAAGTATACCAAGCTTTATACGTGTAACAGATACGGTTCAGAATCACACATAAAGCTTGGAGTCAATACCGACTTATGACTGTTGAATCATAAGATTGACTCATATATTGATTTGTGTGAGAGTTAGTACAAAGCAGGAGGTAAGAATCACTTTGTAGTTNTGGAGTTTGATGCTTTCATCAAAATTGGAATCACCAAGCAGCAACTATACGTCTCCGAGTTATGACTCGTGAGTCATAACCATGACTCAAGTATACCAAGCTTTATACGTGTAACAGATACGGTTCAGAATCACACATAAAGCTTGGAGTCAATACCGACTTATGACTGTTGAGTCATAAGATTGACTCATATATTGATTTGTGTGAGAGTTAGTACAAAGCAGGAGGTAAGAATCACTTTGTAGTTNGTCATAAGATTGACTCATATATTGATTTGTGTGAGAGTTAGTACAAAGCAGGAGGTAAGAATCACTTTGTAGTTAGTGACAGCCATTTACGCAAAATTTTTCACGAGTTGTTACTAACTCATATGAGTCATTGATCATATTTATTTCGGCATCACTTGGAGTTCTTAAAAAATACACCTGACTTTAACACGGTTCATTCAGTTGCATTAAATCACTTATTTCATAAGTCATGACTCGCTAAGACACATTATGTCTGACATGAGTGTGAATTAGGTTTTATATTTNATCACTTATTTCATAAGTCATGACTCGCTAAGACACATTATGTCTGACATGAGTGTGAATTAGGTTTTATATTTATCTGAATAACCCAAAATCATAGCCGATTTAACTATACAAGATGCATAACAGCATTGCCACAATAACTGTACACCAGAATATAGGAATGGAAGTTCGGCAACAGTAATGTAATTTTTGGGTTTAATTCTTGGAAGTAGAAATTAGCCTAACTTTAACACCATTTTGCTATTGTTGTGGCACATTTATCCAATGGTTTCTGGTTCTATTTGATTAGCATTCGGATGCTGAACTCAATCATATCAGATTCGTCCAATATAAATGGTCCACAATAGATCACTACAGAGTTTAAATGTCGATTCACCCCCATTTCTTTCANAGATTCGTCCAATATAAATGGTCCACAATAGATCACTACAGAGTTTAAATGTCGATTCACCCCCATTTCTTTCAATGGTTAGGAAATGGTACCACCCTAGTCTTTTAAATTAATTTAAACAAAGTTACTATTTGTCTTTGTGAATAAAATTCATCNGGAAATGGTACCACCCTAGTCTTTTAAATTAATTTAAACAAAGTTACTATTTGTCTTTGTGAATAAAATTCATCACATACGATTTAGAATCGCATGGGCTTAATTTTAGGACCATTCTAGTTTCATTAGAAAAGCATGACAATTTGACAAATAATTATGTTCATGAAGTACTACCCAAGAGCGTAACAATTGGCATTTTGAAAAGTTGCNATGACAATTTGACAAATAATTATGTTCATGAAGTACTACCCAAGAGCGTAACAATTGGCATTTTGAAAAGTTGCTATGCAATTTTCCACAGTAGCTTCACCAAGTGCAAAAAAAGTTGGACAATATAAAAAGATTCATGTCAAAACATCGAACCAATTCGCTCTTCAAAATCAAACACAAAATTTTTATTTGTATATTAATATGACATCGCTGATGACGAATATGAAAAAGTATTGGTGCGGAAACGTGGATAAAAGAAAAAAGATACCAATTTTTAAAATACAAATAAAATTACCTTTGGCTACTATAAAGAGCTGAAATATAAACTAAAAAACTAGGCTCAGTTTACACCAAACTCCATACAAACAACAAAACCCAAACAGTCAAAAAAATTCCACACAGACATCTAAACCCAAACACANACACCAAACTCCATACAAACAACAAAACCCAAACAGTCAAAAAAATTCCACACAGACATCTAAACCCAAACACACACCAATTCTCACACACCAATTAAAGTGGATCCACTCGAAAGTCCACACACAGACGAAAGTTGTTGTTGTATGTAGCATGAGAATGGTGCTCGATTGGTTCACACTAATCGCCCTCAATGCTAAACTGGTTTGTATTGGGATATTTTNTAGCATGAGAATGGTGCTCGATTGGTTCACACTAATCGCCCTCAATGCTAAACTGGTTTGTATTGGGATATTTTTACTTATTTATGATATATAAGTAACGTAAGATTATCAAAATAAAAATTAAGTTAGTAAATTTAGTAAATTAATTTTGCCTGTCTGCTTAGCGCTGGTTCATTTTTAGTACAATAACTATTAACTACAAAACTAAGTGCTGAATAATCTTCCTAATTATTGTTTGCAAAAGTAAAATTTTTGTGTTCTTCAATGGAAATGGCATTTGGGCGAAAATCGTTGCTGAAGGTTCTGGTTACACTCACTACTCTTGTCTCCATACCAAATCTATTGGCTAGGTATGGNCGAAAATCGTTGCTGAAGGTTCTGGTTACACTCACTACTCTTGTCTCCATACCAAATCTATTGGCTAGGTATGGGTGAACTAATCACATTAACCTAAAAAAATGTTTGTATGAATTATAGATTAAAACTAGTAAGCATTGTAATAAACATAAAACTAAACTACCGATGTGACCAAAGCGAAAGAACAAATATTTAATATATTCATTTTTACGCTAGTAAACTACATGAGTCTGCTGTTAGTAGTAAACTTTTTTGTTCTTTGGCTTTGGTCATTGCGGTATCTAAGATTTATTGTAAAGATATACAGGGTATCTATACATTAGTGTCCCTACAGCCGATTCCCTATATAGTAGCTATACACCATTTTCGACATTTGAGTGAGTGGAATGAATGGGAGAAGCATACAAAAATGAAAGCACCTCGGCTATAGGGACACTAATGTATAGATTCACTGTATTTAAGACGGACAAAAATTTGTAAGTCTCTCCAGGTTCACTTTTGAAGTTGATTAATTCTAATATTTTGGTATTGTTCTATTAACATGAGAGCCAATTAGGATATCAAATGTTGAAGTTTCAGTATATCGAGAAGTTAATATATTCGTGATTTTTTCGTTATTGAAATATTAATGTCGTGCTTAATGTCGATAAAAACATAAGCAGTAATTTTGTCCCTTTTATTAGCCGTTGTTGTTAAGATAACTTATATACCATGTTTCTGGATTTAATTCCCCAGTGCAGTTATTATTTGAAATACTATAGGGTGGATAGTTATTTCGAAGTAGGGAGTTAATATTTCAAACCAAAAAGTCCCGATTCATTAATGTGTTAAACTTTTTTTATAGTGAACATGGTAAATATACTAAGCCACAAAAGAATTGCGTCAGAGAAACTAATGTCCTAATTTACGTTTTGTGAATTTCATAATTTTAAATTTCTTACATAGCATTTGAATTTACTTTTGTAAATCCAACATCATCCAGCTTGAACTTAACTGTGAACGGACCACAACGTTTGTTAGCGGTAGATCCGGCTTCCAATATAAAAATACACTATTTTTCACTAAATTTACAATAATGAGAACCATTTTTTTAAATCAGATATTTGTAATTTATAGCCAGACGGACAATTTCTTATTTTCAAGCCTCTTAAATTCTCATTAAATTCCTGGGCGTAAAATTTTAGTTTCATTTAAACTTTAAGAAAGAAGAAGTTAGAGGGAGCGAAGTCTGAAACATTTCAGCATTAAAGAAAATGAATGTTAAATTCTCTCAAAATTACCAATTCTTTGGCTTATGTGCTAGCCGTAGTGCAAAAGATAATTTGTATACTGATACCTCAAACACGGTCGGTTTAACTGAGTTCAGCTAGGCCGTCCCATTTATTACACAAATTTCTAATCTTTATCCTTATCCCAAGTTTCTTTTTTGAGTATTTCAATTCCAAAAATTTGCATTTGACAACTAAAACTAAAGTTAAAATCTCAGAAATATTTATTTCTTATTTTTACCATTCGGTAATATTAACCCCTCTACACCATAACACACACAGTGGAGTTTACTATAGTAAGGAAGAGAAAATGGAATTTCCTTTCACTTTGCCATAAAGTAGCATGTGAATTTGAAAATAAATTCTGCTTTCTCTGCCTTACTTCAGTAAACTCACATGTATAATCGTCAAGACAGAAATTCTGAAAACTCTGATGAGTGCGCGGCGGAATTGATTGCGAGTCTCTCTGTTTTATGGCGCTCCCGTTGTCACACTTTGCACTTACGTCGATCGCATCTCTTATTTTGAACCGAAACTTCGATAGGCTGATACTGTTTTCAAACTGGAAATTCAAAAAGCTCGATTTTCAGACACCTTAAATGAATAGAAAACAATACATCCAATATCACTATACGCGTGATGATGGTGTAAAGGCCACTAGAAATTCATGTTTTTCTCACGTCGCCTCATTTAATTAATTTTTTAATATACAACTAATTACATCTACATGTAATTATTACCTGACGCAACAGTGTTGAATGAACAACTCTAGTGTAAAGTGTTTTGTTGTACATCTGTTCATTTGCATTAGTTGGAAAATTGTTGTTCACAGAAAGTTCACACACGTGAGAGTATTTCAATGGTGGGTTCTCATGCACAGTGATGCACATGACAATTTTATATAAAGTGGTTAATGATAAAGTCNACGTGAGAGTATTTCAATGGTGGGTTCTCATGCACAGTGATGCACATGACAATTTTATATAAAGTGGTTAATGATAAAGTCCCTTATTTTGTTCCCAAGAAGTAAAGATGATTTGATTATTATGTCAGTGGCAAGAGTGGATCTACATCTTTATAAATCTTTGTAAATGACATTCGTTAATCTTAAATAAGTGTTTTACTATATTAGAATTCNTCCCTTATTTTGTTCCCAAGAAGTAAAGATGATTTGATTATTATGTCAGTGGCAAGAGTGGATCTACATCTTTATGTAAATGACATTCGTTAATCTTAAATAAGTGTTTTACTATATTAGAATTTATATAGATCATTTTTATGGAGGTCGTTAAGCATTGATAGATCACGTATCTCCTTACGATACAATGAGACAGACGGCGTAAATGCTCAGTTGTCTTAACTCCACTGCTTTTTGAAGTTAAAATTAAAAGTTGTGCATTTTAAATTTAAACGTAACTTTTGTCTGTTTGACAAAATTGATAGATCCGGACAACTGAACAATTATAATTTACAAAGGGTAATTGATGAAGAAGCAATGCTAAAATGAATGACCTTGAACCTAAAATTATAATAAATCAAACTAAATTTATTCTGAAATTTAGAATAAGTTTTTTAACATTCAATACCTGAAATCCAGTAAATATAAAATGTCTCATAGTAATTTCTAGTGAGGCGTACAAATTTTGATTCAAGATCGTTTATTTTAACATTAAACCTACATCATATTTATTGTTACCCACACACCATAGCTAAAGTGGTCTATACTATAACACTGTCCGCTTGTTCTCGTCCATCAATATATTTCGTCGCTATTTTAAAACTATTTTGCGTCACTCAAGTATACTATCATTATTATTATCCACGAATAACGTAGCTAGGAGGTTTATGCGACTGTCAAGTCTGTCCGTCTGTCTGGATCACACATTTTTACAACCATTTTTTGTATATAAATGTTGTGTAGATATACATCAAAACCAACATCATGTCCACTATTACCCACAAACACTGGAACTTCAGTGTATAGTAGACATCGAGTCCATTATCACACATGATTCACATTATCCTCTTACTCAGTACACCTAATCTTAATTAAATGAATTCGACAAATAGAGAGAAATAAACGCTATAAACCGAGCATATTACATTGTCATTTATGGCTGGGGATCACCACCCGGTGTCTAAATTTAAACAAAAAGACGGTCATGTTCTGTGATTGCGGTTTCCGTGCCAAACCAGAAAGCGAACAAAATAATAGAAAAGCGACCTGCACTAGACAAAATTCAAAACATTAGTTAACCGAACTGAATAGTAAATGATCCGTCCAGTTTTGATAAAATGGCGGAGGCTTTATTTGCGAAGAGCAAGAACTATGGATGGAGTTTGGAAAATACTACAACAGGAATGGAATAATGTTTCCCAGGAAATGGTTCAAAATGTTTACGATTCATGGAAACGGCGCTTATTGTTAGTTAAAGAAACGCATGGACAACACATTGAGGACACAAAAAAAATTCACCGACGAAAATTGTTCGTGTAGGACTTTTTTGTCTGGCCAAATAAAACAAAAATAACCCTCTGTACTTTATCTAATTCCGAAGTAGTGCGGCAGACCGCCAAAATCATGAAGCATATCAAACTTATAGCTTCCCTTTGCAATACTAATTCTGCTGTAAAATTTCAGTATCCCACCATATTTCAACATCAACAAGAGCCAAACATGCTATCCATCTTATCCTATTCAATATCCACGGTCACTTTCGGACATAACATCTATAGTCCAGACAGCCATCGATAAAGGGCTTCATTTGAAGGCATTTGGGAGTAGACATTCATTCACAGACAGCTTTTGTACAGATGGGATACCCATTGATATGAAAAAAATTAACCATGTGGCATTCAATAAAGAAAATCACACTGTACGCGTCGGTGCTGGAGTTGAGTTTAAAGTATTGTTAGATATTTTAAGACAGTACAACAGAACATTGCAAAGTCTTCCAGAATTTAATGGCATTACAGTTGGAGGAGCAGTTGCAATGGGGACACATGACTCCTCTTTGCTTCGCCCAGTCACGTAAATATATTTTTTAAATACAATAAAAATTATTAGACAATGTATCACCGTGTTATATTTCATTAGTACGTCAGACATTGTTGTATCGATGATTGTTGTGGATGGAACGGTGAAAGTGAGGACCATAAATAATCGAGAAGATTTAAATGCATTCAGAATAAATTTGGGTCTATTGGGTGTGGTTTACGAAATAGAGTTAGAAACAATTCCAATTTTCAAGGTTCGCCTGTACAACTACCAAATGTCCGACAACATTTTATTTCAAGATGATGAAATTCTAAAAATTGCCAAGAGACATTACTTTTTTCAGTTTGCTTGGTTTCCTACCACATCTAACATGGTTATTACACAAGGAGATATCGTTTTCAGTATGTATGATTTGAATTTAACAAAAATTACTAATTGAATTCGATTTTTGTTTTCTAATTTTTAACAGATGACACTCCAGGAAACGCGAAGTTCAAATTAATCCCTTATATCAACCCCAAGTTGTCGGTTGCCTTTAGCAGATTCGCAGAATTTGCAATCGAGACCAAAAATTTGGCTCTACTCTCCGTAATGCAAATTTCAGTACAACAATTCTTATACCGGAAGATTCCATTGGTTCAACCGATTTACTCAGAAGATGGAAAAACTCTGAGTAATCCAGCGGTGGGTTATGCTAATGAATTACTAAGCAGTGGATGCTCACCGTGTGATTGGAGTGGAATAACTGTCACTCCTACTGCTATTGCATTAGATTTGGCAGAGTTCCCAAGTGCTGTTAGAACTATGCGCGCAATGCTCAAATCGTCGTCGGTAGCTTTTTTAATGTATGGATTTTTATTCCGATTCTCTCCGTCTGGAGATGGACTCATGATGATACATAATGGGCGACCAACTGTCATTGTTGAATGGGCATCAGTAGTCCGATTTCATCCAAAGGAAAGTCCACGACTAGGAATTGCAACACTTCAGGCCATAAACCAAGCATTGGTAAGTCAAAGCAGTCGAGCTGGTCATTAATGTCTAATTTGTACCCCATTGAATGGACATTTTTATAGATTTCTAAACACGGTGGCCGACCTCATTGGGCAAAGAGCGGATCTCATTACTACAGCAAGGAAATTATTGATGCGGGATACGGCACAAATATAAAACTTTTTACGCAATTTGCTTCAAAGTACGATCCGAACGGACTCTTTCTGAACGACTATGGCAGACGAATTCTTGGAATTAGAAATCCTCATTCTGAAAAGTTAGAAAAATTTTGTGCCCTACAGGACGACTGTATTTGCAAGAAAGACGAAGACTGTGGACCTCCAAGTCAAATAAAGTGCAATAATCTGCATGGATATAGTGTATGTGATAATCAAAGACGATGAAGGGCAGTAAACGTTTAATTGCGACGCAGAGTGTAATGTATCTACACGATTAATGTCAAAGCTAATCGATTGAGCCAATAAAAAAACACTAAATGCATTAATATTCTTTGCAAGGCATTGTCATTTTTTAACGAATTTAATTGGAGAATATTGAAATTTTACAATTCTACTATGGTGATTATACTTTAAAGCCTCACATTTTTAAGTTTCTACTTAATCTAGCTAGCAATTCAAATCCATTTCAATAAAGATTGAATAGAAAATACTTTTGGTTCATACACTTTCCTGAAGAAGATATTTACATTAATGATTTTGTCCACGTTCTTAAACCAGTTTCTTTACCCCGAAAAATTTTTTTTAATGAATTACCCTAAAGTCGCGTGGATAAGACGCGTCTTATCAAATGTTTTTTGGACGAATAATTTAGAGGCGTCTTATATTCGAGGGCGTCTAATGTTAGGTTTATTTTATCGCTACAGGAAGCAACTATTAAATTAATTCTAAATCTTGACTATCGCTGTCCCAACCATCAAAAACATCACCAAGGAGTTCACATGATTCCTCTTCATCATCATATTGTGACGATTTGGAATCCTCCTGGATTCCAAATGATGAGCGGACGGACAAATGATGGCAATAACCTCCGGAAACCACCGTCCGTGGTTCCTCCTCACTCTCTCTTTTCCGACCCAAACTCCCAAAATTCACTTTCTGACCTACCCTACCTACTCTTACTGACCTATGACCCTAATAACTATAAAATAATAATACAAATGTTGTAAGTGAGTTTTTCTGGGCAATTATTGTCCCAATAATTTATTAAAACCAATAAACTTTACTTTAAACTAAATAAATCTCCAACGAATGGAGACTTTTAAACAAAAAGACTTGACGAACCGGACGTCAAATCTATAATGAATCCAAAATCCCTTCACAATGTGGTTTTTATCTTTGTACACAACAAAGACAAAAGCCACATTGTGAAGGAGAGCCAATCGGACGAAAGTCCGTTGGCTTTTTTTCCGAGAACAAAAGAACTTCAAAAATAGGTTAATTATGCAAGCCTAACGCTTGCATAATCTATAAAAATTACCGTCTCAATATATTTGAAGGTTGCTCGAAGTTACAGTCTCCTCATGGTCAATATCTATTTCCATGACTTCCGGTTACTAACTGTGTAGGATTTTCTAGTCTGTTTTGGTTTTTTTTTGGGCCATTTTCAGTAGAATTTAAAAACAACACTGTGGGGATTTGAGTATAAGACTCAATCCCCTCTACTGTACTCATAAATGAGACAGTAGACTCCTTACCTGGCAATGAATGACCAGGAAGGAGAGTTCGGAGTTGTATTGAGTTTGAAAACAGGATTGTCCAACTAGGCTCTGTAGCACAAATGGTTAGTGCGTTGGGTCCGGAATACCCAAGACGTGGGATCATACCCCACCAAAGACCAAATTTTTGTGGCAATCCCTGTTTCAAACTCAAAGTGGCTGGTCAGCCCCGCCACAACACTACAGTCCAACTAGTATTTTTGGGACTGGAAGTTACTTTTGACCCATGCTATTTCCTGGAGAAAGGGGTGCTCCAAAAATTATTGCCAGTAAGACTCCTTAAAGCAAATTTTTTTAGATGATACTGTTTACATGTTTTAGAAAGATTATGCGAAAGTAGAGAGGAGAATTTTTTTAATCAAGTCTCTGTGACGTCTAGAAAAAAAGTTACGATTTTTTGAAAATTGTAATTTCGGAACATTCGTTTGGGACACCTAACTTGTCATGTACATTGTCCCGAAAAAATGTTCCGAAATTACAATTTTCAAAAAATTGTAACTTTTTTTCTTACTGGCAATAAGTTTTGGAGCACTCCTTTCTCCAGCAAATAGCATGGGTCAAAAGTAACTTCCAGTCGTCCCAAAAATACTAGTTAGACTGCATATCTTACAATGAACGTTGCAGCAAAATTTCGGGTGTCTTATCAGCGGGGTGCGTCNCTTACAATGAACGTTGCAGCAAAATTTCGGGTGTCTTATCAGCGGGGTGCGTCTTATGATGCAAATAAATTTAAGCGGGAAAAATCGCGTTTTATGAACGAGGGCGTCATATCCATGAGGGCGTCTTATCCACGCGACTTTAGGGTAATGAATTAGCTAAAAAACCTTTTCATTAGAACATTCTCTGTCACGCCGAACAAACAAAAATAGGTGTATTCTTGATACTCCAGTACAAATTTAATTTGAAAGATGCCCCCTCGGGATCTCATTGAAACAAAATTAAAATTCAGTAGGATCAGCAAGATTATTCCATTTAAAAAAATCATAAAAAGCGAACCACTTGCATACAGACAGTATAAAATTAATAATAGTACATTTCAATTATTTCTTGGTGGAAATGTATTCCAAAATCAAGAATAATATATCATGCGAAAATCGTACTGANGTACATTTCAATTATTTCTTGGTGGAAATGTATTCCAAAATCAAGAATAATATATCATGCGAAAATCGTACTGACGGATTAGCGCATTATTCCAATGCATTATTATAAAGTGTGAACTGAAAAAAAATGGACTTTTTTTATATTAAAAATCCAAAAAATCTTAATTTATTAAATTTAACTCTATTTTTTTTAATTTATAAATGACAAAAATCAATACAAATCACGTAACATATAAATACGGAATTATCGTTCATATTACGAGGCAAAAAAGTCAGTTGCACTGAGCATAAACTATGGGAGGAGATCAGTACCATAAATCCCAATCGCTTACACTAAAGATTAATAAATCCCCGCACAAGAGTTTCATGTTTAGCGCGCAAGAGATTTTTCACGCTAAAGATTTACACAGTAGAGTTTTTTTACACTAAAGATTTACGCACTAGAGTTTTTTACGCAAGAGATTTTACACGCTAGAGTTTTTTACGCAAGAGATTTTACACGCTAGAGTTTTTTACGCAAGAGATTTTACATGCTAAAGATTTACGCACTAGTTTTGTACGCAAGAGATTTTGCACGCTAAAGATTTCCACACTAGAGTTTTTTACGCAAGAGATTTCTCCCACCATAGAGATCCCTAAAGTATTTTCCACAAGAGTTATTTCACACTAAAGTTTTTTTTACGCAAAAGATTTATCTCACCCTAGAGTTCCCCCCACACAAGAGATTCCCCGCACCCTAAAGTATTTTTACACGCAAGAGTTTTTTACACACTAGAGATTTCCCCTCAAGAGATCCCCACACAACAGTTTTCCACTCACAGGAGTTTTGTTTTTTTTTTGGTGGGAACACGTGATGCTCGTTACTAAATTTAAAATCTTTTCAAACTTTTGGTTTAGTATTTNGTACATTTCAATTATTTCTTGGTGGAAATGTATTCCAAAATCAAGAATAATATATCATGCGAAAATCGTACTGATGGATTGCTTCCTTCAGCTATTGGATATTAGCTAAAAAAATTTCCACTTTGTTCATGATTCTTTGGCTAAATGATTCAACTGCGGTCAAAAGAAGAAACTCGTTAAAACTTTGAGAATGATTAAAAATACATGGTAAGAACAAATGAAACATTGAATGGATTATTATGATATGAACACAAATGTATTATTTTAGAATATCAGTAGCGCAAAATTGCTACATTCTGGTTTAGCAACACTTGGTCGGATTAGCGCATTATTCCAATGCATTATTATAAAGTGTGAACTGAAAAAAAATGAACTTTTTTTATATTAAAAATCCAAAAAATCTTAATTTATTAAATTTAACTCTATTTTTTTTAATTTATAAATGACAAAAATCAATACAAATCACGTAACATATAAATACGGAATTATCGTTCATATTACGAGGCAAAAAAGTCAGTTGCACTGAGCATAAACTATGGGAGGAGATCAGTACCATAAATCCCGATCGCTTACACTAAAGATTAATACCTCCCCGCACAAGAGTTTCATGTTTAGCGCGCAAGAGATTTTTCACGCTAAAGATTTACACAGTAGAGTTGTTTTACACTAAAGATTTACGCACTAGAGTTTTTTACGCAAGAGATTTTACACGCTAGAGTTTTTTACGCAAGAGATTTTACACGCTAGTTTTTTACGCAAGAGATTTTACATGCTAAAGATTTACGCACTAGTTTTTTACGCAAGAGATTTTGCACGCTAAAGATTTCCACACTAGAGTTTTTTACGCAAGAGATTTCTCCCACCATAGAGATCCCTAAAGTATTTTCCACAAGAGTTATTTCACACTAAAGTTTTTTTTACGCAAAAGATTTATCTCACCCTAGAGTTCCCCCCACACAAGAGATTCCCCGCACCCTAAAGTATTTTTACACGCAAGAGTTTTTTACACACTAGAGATTTCCCCTCAAGAGATCCCCACACAACAGTTTTCCACTCACAGGAGTTTTGTTTTTTTTTNTTACACACTAGAGATTTCCCCTCAAGAGATCCCCACACAACAGTTTTCCACTCACAGGAGTTTTGTTTTTTTTTGGTGGGAACACGTGATGCTCGTTACTAAATTTAAAATCTTTTCAAACTTTTGGTTTAGTATTTTCAATTTGTTTATATGAGAAGCGCTTCTCAAATCAATTTCTAATTCATGGACGTAACAGCGTATGCTGAGTTTTCTCGAACAATTTATGGAATGTCATTGCTAGTGAAATCATCTTAACCCCAGGTATGCTACTACTTAATTAATTAAGATGCAAGTCAACTTCTTTGGCAGCTCATTTTTGTTTCATTGCTTGTTAAGTAACGGTACATAGTCCAGCAAACGGTTTAGGACAAAGTACACCAATTTCAAATCTACAAACGTCATACTGCACCTATAAGCCAAGTCTCGTCGAAATTTGATAGGTCTCACTGATATGAGTCACTAAAACACCAGGTTTAGTGATCTCTATCACTAATCAGTCTCTTCAGCAAATGCAGTATGTGTAAATAATTTCAGTTAGAATTTAATATTTTTCCATAGCAACTAAAAATTTTACCAAGATTAACCAAATCACTCTGTTTTTTCTCAAGAGATGGATTAGTGAGAGCGATCACTAAACCGGGCATAAGAGACTAATATAATTTATTTCGAATATAGTAAAAAATTTAATTTTTTCAGAGAGTCGATCATGTATGTCGAGGGCACTCGGATTCTGTGGGCCAACTTTGCTGGCATGTCACACATCCGGATCTACTGGATACAGCAATTGGTGACAAAACAGTCCGAGTCCGGTCACAGGTCAAGGAGAACACCCAGTTATCGCATGACCGAGAAATTACCTGTGACTTTTTATCTTTTATATTGTTTTATATGAGAAGCGCTTCTCAATCAAAGAATATGAATTCGGAACTAATTTTCTTCAAAATAATGCCAATTAGTGATCCCACGAATAGTACGAGAAAAAATACGTTTTTTATTTACAAATTGAAAACCAATTTCAAGTGACTTCCTCAATTTTATTAATATAGATTTAAGAGAAGAAAAGGAAGCAAGAAAGTATGAGCAGGGCTCCCTGTTTAATTGTAAGTAGGAAAAGCAATAACCAAGTTTTGTTTGCAAAAGGGACATTGTCTTTGCATGATTGGTGCCCACATTGAAGAACAACTTCTAGACTTGTGGAGAGGCAAATTTTGCAGTTCACCTACAGTCATTTGTTATTACAACGTCCCTCAATTGAGCCACCACTTCCTCAGCAACAGTGGCGCCACTGGACCAATCTATCATCTACAATGAAGGTTGACAAATGACAGAATCTAAGCGAGCGAATTTAGTAGGTGTCTTACGGTTTTAAGGGCACTACGTAGTTCCACATCTGGTACATCTCTCACATCAACATCAACGTCCAATTCTGAATCTTGTTTTTCCGTGGTGATGTATTGAACTACCGACAAGCTAAGCCCTACGAATGCGATTCCGCTATGAAGTGCCAANGGTTTCTCCGTGGTGATGTATTGAACTACCGACAAGCTAAGCCCTACGAATGCGATTCCGCTATGAAGTGCCAAATAGGCCATCAGTTTTCCAGCCAAACTGTAAATGCGGCCTCGTAGTAAAGTTATATCCGTAGATGGGATACGGTGATCTTCCTCTCCTTCAAANCCAAACTGTAAATGCGGCCTCGTAGTAAAGTTATATCCGTAGATGGGATACGGTGATCTTCCTCTCCTTCAAATTACGGTATCCTTTCATCAAATTTTTTCCAAACGCAGAGCCATCAACGCTTCCCAGAAGAATTCTTTGCTCACGGNTACGGTATCCTTTCATCAAATTTTTTCCAAACGCAGAGCCATCAACGCTTCCCAGAAGAATTCTTTGCTCACGGCCCCGACGTCAGTCCCTTTAACAAATTCATGTTTAGCGCTAAACGGATTGAATTAGAATACTTATCCATGTCTAACCCATCTCCCCTTTAAAGTCAATTTTTGGTTCCTTGTAAAAATTGAATGCAGGGTTTTTGAATAAACCAAGCACTTTTGTCAGAAATGCATCACGGGTAATAACAATGAGCTCATGTCCAGGGTGTTGTTGATATATATCTTCACGTAATAGCAATAAAGAACCAATACTATCACCTTCAAGTGTCAAATTTGGAATCTCGTCGACACTGACATCAAGGTATTCTTCTTCAATGCTTGGTAGTGAGCTTGCAGGACATACTGTAGTTTCTTCGTTAGGTGTGTTGGCTTCGGGAAACTGGTAAAAATTTAAATAAATTCAGTAACTACAAAACATTACTTTTAAGAGTATGCTATGAGCAGCGCTGTTCTAAAATTTAATTCACTAACTAGTATGCTGAGCGGACGCACATAAATGGTCCCAGCACGCACAGCTCTTAATTGCTCGACCGAAGGTATTCTGTTGCTACTGCTGATTGGAAGAATTTGCCTTGCTCGTCCAGATGGTCCTGCAGCTTTCACAAGTTCAAATTCCACTATTTCTAACTTTGGATAAAGTCTACCGTTAAGGTCGAAGTTGAGTGGAAGTCTCCGGTATAAGGGACTTTTATTTTACACCTCGATCATATTATTATAACAACCTTTATCTCTTAAATCTATGGAGGGATATGTGTAGCAAAATTATGGATGGAAAAAAATAAAACTTTTTTAAAAATAATAAAAAAAATTTATAATAAAAAAAAATTTATAAAAAAAATTTTTCAATAAAAAAATTTTTAATAAAAAAATTTTCACAATAAAAAAAATTTTTTTTAATAAAAATAATTTTTATAATAAAAAAATTTTACAATAAAAAAATTTTTATAATAAAAAAAATTTTACAATAAAATTTTTATAATAAAAGNATAAAAAAAATTTTTTTTAATAAAAATAATTTTTATAATAAAAAAATTTTACAATAAAAAAATTTTTATAATAAAAAAAATTTTACAATAAAATTTTTATAATAAAAGGAAATTTATAATAAAAAAAAATTTATAATAAAAAATTTTTTACAATAAAAAAATTTTTTACCAGAAAAAAACTATTTATACTAAAAAAAATTTATAATTAAAAATTTTTTATAATAAAAAAAAATTGTAATAAAAAAAAGGACACTGCACAAATTATAAAAAAATTTTTTATTGTACAAATTTTTTTATTATAAATATTTTTTTTATTAAAAANAAAAAAAAAAAAAAATTTTTTTTTTAAAAAAAAAAAAAAAAAAAAAAAAAAAAAAAAAATTTTTATTAAAAAAAAATTTTATTAAAAAAAATTTTTTATTGTAAAATTTTTTTTATTATAAAAAATTTTTTATTGTAAAATTATTTTTATTATAAAAAGTTTTATTAAAAAAAATTTTTTATTATAAAATTTTTTATATTAAGTTTATGTCATTGTTTTTTTAAATATTTAAAAAAAGTTTTATTTTNTTTTATTATAAAATTTTTTATATTAAGTTTATGTCATTGTTTTTTTAAATATTTAAAAAAAGTTTTATTTTTTTTCCATCCATAATTTTGCTACACATATCTATCCATAAAATCAACTTACCAATAGTTAGTACGTTATCTCCAAGGCCAACAGAATTCAACAAATTTAAACGCATTGTGTTCGGCGTCAGCACTTCCTCGGAGTGCCCGAGACAACAGAATTGCTTGATCCAATTCCTGCTTGGCATCAATGTTGCTCGGCTCGTCGGGCACCCAACGTTCCTTCCACGACTGGTACTATTGTATGGCTCAAATCTTTGTCGCGCTTCTTGCAAGATAGCAGCTGGTGTTGGAAGAAATACCACCGTTCGAATTGCTCTTGGATCAATTATCTGACCGGTTCCCCTATATATCGAAGTAGACGGTGGTGGACTTGAAATCGGTGTACTTTGTCCCAAACTATGTGCTGGACTATGTATCGTTCCGAAACCAACGATGAGAACAAAATGACATCTCATAATTTATTCACTTGCATCTTAATTTCTAAATTTGTATCATACCCTGGGTTGTTTGACGGGATGCATCTATTTCACTAGTAATAACATCCCATAATTGTTCGAGCTAACTCAGCATACGCTGAGGTCTTCCTGAATTATACATTGATTTGAGAAGCACTTCTCATATAAAATAATTTAAAATAACAACCTAAAACTTTGAAAAGTTTTCAAATTTGGTAGTGCGCAGCTTGAAAATATTTTAAATTTAGTAACGAGCATCACGTGTTCCCACAAAAAAAAAAAAAAAAACTCTTGTGAGTGGAAAACTCTTGTGTGGGAATCTCTTGCGGGAAAATCTCTTGTGTGTAAAAACTCTTGCGTGTAAAAATACTTTAGGGTGAGGGGAATCTCTTGTGTGGGGGGAACTCTAGGGTGAGATAAATCTTTTGCGTAAAAAAAACTTTAGTGTGAAAAAACTCTTGTGGAAAATACTTTAGGGATCTGTAGGGTGGGGGAAATCTCTTGCGTAAGAAGCTCTAGTGTGGAAATCTTTAGCGTGTAAAATGTCTTGCGTAAAAAACTAGTGCGTAAATCTTTAGCGTGTAAAATCTCTTGCGTAAAAAACTCTAGCGTGTAAAATCTCTTGCGTAAAAAACTCTAGCGTGTAAAATCTCTTGCGTAAAAAACTCTAGTGCGTAAATCTTTAGTGTGAAAAAACTCTAGTGTAAAAAAACTCTAGTGTGTAAATCTTTAGCGTGAAAAAACTCTTGCGCGCTAAACATGAAACTCTTGTGCGGGGAGGTATTAATCTTTAGTGTAAGCGATTGGGATTTATGGTACTGATCTCCCCCCATAATAAACAAGAAAATATCGTTAAGTCACAAACGATATGTATAATTCGATTACGATATTGATTCTAACATCTATGTTATTTGATGATGTTTGAGCCAATAACTAACGTTTATTTGGAGATAAGTCCCACTCCCAATATACATTGTGAGTTTCCTNTGATGTTTGAGCCAATAACTAACGTTTATTTGGAGATAAGTCCCACTCCCAATATACATTGTGAGTTTCCTGCATGGAATAAATATTTTTGAAATACTTAAGAATTACCTCAGCAAAAAAATACTCTGCAAATTTTTTATTATTTAAAATAATATATTGTTTTAAATAGTTCCCGAAAACATATGCAAAATTCATGAACATTTAAATCATCGATTATCAGAAATTATTATAGATTACAACAAACTATGCATAAAACAGANTGCATGGAATAAATATTTTTGAAATACTTAAGAATTACCTCAGCAAAAAAATACTCTGCAAATTTTTTATTATTAAAATAATATATTGTTTTAAATAGTTCCCGAAAACATATGTAAAATTCATGAACATTTAAATCATCGATTATCAGAAATTATTATAGATTACAACAAACTATGCATAAAACAGAATTGATAACAATTGACGGATGTTCAAAACGAAACAACTAACACAATTTTTAAGCTATGTAGCAAATTTTAATTTTTNAATTGATAACAATTGACGGATGTTCAAAACGAAACAACTAACACAATTTTTAAGCTATGTAGCAAATTTTAATTTTTAATTTAATTTAATTTTTTAATTAATTTTAAGTAAGAATTCGACTTGAACGGAAATTGGAAGTACTAATATTTCAAGCTACTATGACCATAATTGTTTGTTAGTAAGTCGCGTAGTCATAATTTGACTGAGAATCATTTATTTTGTTGTTTATTGGCATAGGTAAAATTTTTTTAACGTTTCCGGATCATTTCCACGTCGTTCACAGATCATGAATTCCATTAAACCGAAAGGAAATGGTAGCTTACCGTTTACCAAAAAAACAAGCAACGACACGGAATTATCGATTCGTCTCTGATGCTGATTGGAAAAGTTATGGAATGTGAATATCACGTCGTACATAGTGAGTTAATTTAGGTCGGTGGTTGGTGTGATGTAGCAACACCGCATACCTAGGTCGGTGGTTTGTGGAAAACTTACGTCGGTGTGCTGGTCAATGACTTTAGGGGATGAGGGCTGGGATAAGAACATCAGGTCGTACATACTACTGCCATGTTACATAATTTCAATACTGCATAATTTTAACCAATCCTAGCAACCCTTAGCCAAAATTTTATTATTATACAGCTGAAATAAATTATTTTTGATAAACGAGAGCGTATCACAAATGCTCTGGCGATATACCTTTAACAAAAACTTGTTGTCATTTTAAAGGATCTGAAAGTTGGTAAGTATTTTTTGTAAAACAGGCGTTGTCAATGGAATTGATGACTTTTTCTAACAAGTAAACATAAATTACCACCGACAAAAATCAATTATCTAATTTTAGCAAATTTGCGATTAGAAACAGTTTGAATTTGTACTTCATAAAATTCACTAACCTTTTATCAAGATCAAGATCGGAGTGCAGAAAGGGAACCTAGAGGTGAGTCTTACGTTTGTGATTAAATTAAGCTATTAAATAAAATAATTACGTGAATGTGTAAGATGCAGTCAGCTGTCGACAAACTAAAAAAAACTTTCCATAGAATTTTAGAAAATTAGAAGGTAAACATAAATCTACGTGGATAGAACCAGGTCAAGCTTGGATCAGAAAAAAGGAAGTCTTTGATACGATATGATCCAACTGGCGAGGAAACTTTTGACACGCTAAAATCGTGTTTATTATTTAGAAACTTATGTTAAGTGAAGTTAAAATTATTATTATTACAAGGAAATCTATGGGAATACCTGTCGGACTATTCTCATTGTTACTCATGGACTTTGGATTTTGTCACTTTTGGAATAATTACGATTTGAGAATAACCTTTTTGTCTTCTATATTAAGAGGCATGAAGGAAATGGTAAATTAGGAAAAGCTTTAAAAAAATGCAATTACCAGGATGCACATTGTCAAAGTTGAGTATAATATAAANATGGTAAATTAGGAAAAGCTTTAAAAAAATGCAATTACCAGGATGCACATTGTCAAAGTTGAGTATAATATAAAAATTGAACTACTTACTCATAATGATGATCTGAGCCATTCGGCATAAAATTAGCCAAAAAAATGTCAGTTTTTAATTGGTTTGGCTAATTTGATCAACACACTACCAGATATTGNATGGTAAATTAGGAAAAGCTTTAAAAAAATGCAATTACCAGGATGCACATTGTCAAAGTTGAGTATAATATAAATAATAAACTACTTACTCATAATGATGATCTGAGCCATTCCGCATAAAATTAGCCAAAAAAATGTCAGTTTTTAATTGGTTTGGCTAATTTGATCAACACACTACCAGATATTGGCTCTTTACACTCCTGTATGTATGCCGCTACTGCCGTACACTGCTTTTGTGCTCTGGGGGCCTTGCTTGTATGACATAATTGACCAATGAGCTATAGATTGTTACAGCTTACAAACCGCTGAAACCTTGCGTATGTTAACTATGCTACTAATAATATGCCCAATTCTGGTGATATAATGTTCACATGCATACTATGATCTGCCAATATGCTATTCATAAGATGTCAAAATGCAACTCATAAGGTCCAATTATGCTAGTCATAAGATACCCATACACTACTCATAGTCTCCTTATGAGATACTTAGGATGCACATATGCTGACCATAGTATNCGTAAGATGTCAAAATGCAACTCATAAGGTCCAATTATGCTAGTCATAAGATACCCATACACTACTCATAGTCTCCTTATGAGATACTTAGGATGCACATATGCTGACCATAGTATGTCCATAACTAATTTTAATNATGCTACTAATAATATGCCCAATTCTGGTGATATAATGTTCACATGCATACTATGATCTGCCAATATGCTATTCATAAGATGTCAAAATGCAACTCATAAGGTCCAATTATGCTAGTCATAAGATACCCATACTCATACTCTCCTCATACTCATAGTCTCCTTATGAGATACTTAGGATGCACATATGCTGACCATAGTATGTCCATAACTAATTTTAATNATACTCATAGTCTCCTTATGAGATACTTAGGATGCACATATGCTGACCATAGTATGTCCATAACTAATTTTAATATTCCAATATGCTGCTGATATGATCCCTATATGTGACCTTTGGGAGGTTCATATGTTACTTATGGGATGCCCATATGCTACTCATAATGTGCCTGTATGCTTATCACAAGATGCCAATAATTTGAAACAACGTTCTTATATCAGTGGCGCAATAGACTGCCTATTTAGAAGTTTGTCTTACAAATGAAAGGTTTTATAAACATGCTGCACTGTAATGACTTTTAGGTAGTCGCAACATTATACCTCTAGCTAGATATTAGATTTAATTAGATTTTGCAAGATTCCTTAAAAATTTCGCAGTCGTCTGATCCAATTTAAGTGTTAAATATTTCAGTTTGTGTTAAGTACTTCACATAAGACATTGGAAGGAATTGGCACCATATTTTGTATACAGTGAGTAATTTTTATAGCACAATATACAGGCTGTTCCAACAAAAAAATAACTGACTTTCTTTAACTCCACTCAATTTGAGTGGAAAATACTTTCTCCAGTTATCTTTTTTTTTGGAACACCCTGTACTTTCTCCATTCAAACTTCAAAAAATGGCAACGAGGATGAGAAGTTTAGCAGTATGCGCCGGCGAACACTATAAACTGGAATTTAAATATACACACTTGTCCTTTACTTAGCAAATTCAAATTATACGTTTTTTGTTTTTTTTTAATTATTTATTTGAAATAACTTGTAATATTTATTTCTAATTCTTACTTGATTCTGTCCCCCAATTTTGTTTTCTTTTAACTTATTATGAGAAAACCTGTAACCGTTAGATTTGTTAGCCGCGCAAATGTTGTGCAAAAATTTTAGTTCTGAAGTAATGTACATGATGGCAGCACCACCAGCCCACGCTACGTCACTCTTATGCCTTAGCAACCAGACTTATTTAAATAACATTCTGTATTATAGCATTAAGGATTCTTTCTTAAATCTTGCGAACATAGTAAAGCACATATCATGTCTCCGGTCTTATTTGTCGTTCGATTAACGTAACTTTTTGACTATCAAAGAAAAAAATTTTTAAGAATTTCAAGTGTTAGAAAGAAAAAAAGTCTTACGAAATTTTTCCCAGATTTTGAGAATTATTTTTTTTGGAAGTTATTTGTAAAAAAAATCTCTAATTTCAACTAAAGCCAGTANTTCCCAGATTTTGAGAATTATTTTTTTTGGAAGTTATTTGTAAAAAAAATCTCTAATTTCAACTAAAGCCAGTACAGGAAAACCTCTATTTCCCGAACTCGCTCTGATTGGCTAAATCAAGTTCACTCCACCCCTCCTCACANGTAGTTTATTTCAAGTATCGCAGACGTAATTTTCTCCACACCGATTTTGGTGTATAATTCAAGATATAATCTTTAGCTTTATTAGTCTTTATTTAAATTTTGTGAATCATTAAACTTTTTATTATATTTTGAGCAACATTTTTCATCTTTTTAGGAAAAAGATTTGGCCTATTTTTATTGGATCAAAAAAAAATTTTTTTTAACTTAGGAAGATTTTTATATAATACAATGCACAAATATTTCTTGTAGTATTATTTAGATTTTATTGTCTATAGCTTCACGCGTTGCTACCAAATTAAGCAAAAATTTTGATGAGAAGTAACACAAAACTCTATATTTATATTGTATCGCCTATGTAAGAAAAAGAATTTAAATATCATATAAATATCCTAATTTGTCACCCATTGGTTAGGCAAAATGAATAATTTATACGAGTAGTCTTACAGTTTAAATGCCTCCCCACCTTCTTTCTGACTCCCAGAACACACCATGTCAAATATATTGGTGTGTCAAGCTGGAAGGTAGGTTCCATAGTTGGCCTGACAGAAGTATACGAAACTCCTGGAACTCAAAAAGATATCAATAATCAAGCAAATAAACANTATACGAAACTCCTGGAACTCAAAAAGATATCAATAATCAAGCAAATAAACAAAAGTAAATTAATTATAGAAACTTTTATAATTATTCAGTCAATTTTTACAATTTTTAGGAAATGATCAGAACCAAAAAATAAACGTTTCATATTTTCAAAAAAAAAATAATGTATTATACTAAACTACCGTTTGGATCTAAAAACNTATAATTATTCAGTCAATTTTTACAATTTTTAGGAAATGATCAGAACCAAAAAATAAACGATTCATATTTTCAAAAAAAAAATAATGTATTATACTAAATTACCGTTTGGATCTAAAAAACCATACAACACACTAGATTTCCTAACAATGTCACAACCTATTAATGACAAAACATTTTATGTAAAAGGTGTTCGTTTAGATGAATTGTTAGAAGTATGGTTACTAATTAAAAAAAAACATTCGACATTCATAGACCATAGTGGTATTTGTAAAAAGATGGTCTCAATTTTAATGAATTTTGATAATTTTAAATTCAGTTTGCTCTACTTCTGTAACCAATCTTTTAAATTAGGTGTGATTCCCAGAATCCTTAAGAAAACTAGATTAGTACCAATACCAAAAGTTAGAAATGCTTCACTTAACTCTGAATTTCGACCTGTGGGGATCTCTCTCTTCTTTATGACGTTATTAGAAAAATTATATCTTAAACAATTGAATGAATTCTTATTAGACAATCATATACTAAGTAAATTTCAGTTTGGATGTAGACCAGGATATTCTACTGAACTAGCAATGATTTCTTTAGTAGATATAATTAAAAAAAGACTAACTTAATGCTTTTCCGTCTGTACACAGGGAGAAACTTCTTGTGAAGTTAAAAAATAAATATAGGATTTCTGACTATTGGCTAAGGGACTACCTTAATTCAAGAACTCAATTCGTTGATATCCTTGGATCGTTTTCTAGTGAATTGGAATTACTAATTAGATTAATACAAGACAGGGTACTGGTTCCTTCTTTGTTTTCTTTTTATATCAATGACCTTCCTGATATCTTAGAAGAGAGTGAAATTGAAATATTCTTCGACGACGCTAATCTTTTATTTTTTGGAAACACTAATGATCTAGAACTTTTGAAAAACAAAATTCATAATGAAATGGAGAATATTAACATATGGTCGAAAACTAATTCACTTAGTCTAAATCATGAGAAAACAAAGCTGTTATTATTGGGTAGTAAATTTACACTATCTAAAGTTGATAATTTCTACTTCTATTCTTATAATGCTCTAGTTAGTTGTGAAAAGTCTTCAAAATATTTAGGTCTTACTATTGACCCAACATTGTCATGGGAATTACACATCAACAATCTTGTAAGAAACTGCTATTACAGAATTAATAGCCTATTTAAAATCAAAAACTATGTATCGCTGGAATTCAGACTTATTCTAAGCAATGCACTGATAATGTCTATAATAAGGTATATGTCTGGTTTGTGGGGTACAGCAATTTCTAAGTATTTGAAGAAAAGAGAAGGAGTAATTAGAACCTTAGGTAGATTTGTCATGTCTAAGTATAAGTATGATAGCATTTTTCCAGAAATTTGTGACAAATTGAAATGGTTGTTTCCTACTCAACTAAATCAATTCAGTACTCTGTGTATTTTCTATAAATTATTGAATTGCAAACCAATTGAATTAAAAAAAAATATTTTATACAAAATTCTCAACTTCATACCTACAACACAAGATTTTCTAACACCATTATAAGTCCGTTTCATGCAAAGACCCATTATGAATATCTAACGTTAAATGTATTAGCTGCTAAATATTGGAATCAACTTTTTAACAATGTTAAAGATAAACCTAATTTTAATTTGTTCAAAATAGCTCTGAAAGAGTACTTAATTTGTCAACAAAAACTTAAGCACTAATGTAACTTTAATTAATTTACTAATTTCAATTTAATTACTAATTATAATTTAGTTTATTAACCTTAAGTTTAAAAAGTTTTACCTTTAATGCATAAACGTAAAACCCAATTTAGGGGGGTTTATGCATTCAATTTCTGTTAAATAAATAAATAATTAAAAAAAAATAATATATATATTTAGAATCCCCAAAAGTTTTGTTGTAATTGAAGCTAAATGCAAAGCATTTAAGTGTATTCGTTGTTACGTCAAACCAGTTTCCGAATGCCTCCCTTATCATCGTCCAACTTGCAGTCTAAAAATCAGTTTATGGATTCCAGTAGTATACTAGCGATTATTATGTATCGTTATCTCAATATGAGCAAGTTTTAATAATTACATTTGAACTCATTAAAACATCTATCTATTTCAAAATAAACAATGGCCCAATTCCCGCAATTGTATAGAACGCTTCATAGTACTGTAGGACTATGAAACTATGAGATAAATACAACTATGAAACGTGACTCATTTTGGAGGTCTCTGATTAGTTGAAAAAACTAGGCTCCCGCTAGTTCTAATCTACTCAGAGGCATGTATAAATGTCATAGTCCCTCCATGCAATCCTCTCCACTCAAACTCAAGAGAAACAAATTCTGTTTGAGAGGAGTTGTGGGGATGGGAACACATTTTCTCAATTGTGTAGTGACTTTATGAACACAGGCTAGTTGTCCCCTTCATAGTCTTCCTTACACAATTCGGTTAGGACTAGACAGCTGTTAATTCTGTCACGACGTTTCTATAATTTTCGTTCCCGTAAATTTTCTATAATCTCTAAGTACTATGAGCCTTGATACTATCATGCGCTCTATACAATTACGGGAATTGGCCCAATATCAACTCAACTCAACTATCAGGAAACACAAGGTGGCCTTCTTCAAAAAAAATTTATTTCCTTTCAAATTTCCGATAACACTAAATATCTCATTAATGTTAGAAACCTTCAATTAAAAAACATTGGATTGTATGAATGTCATGTAAATTATAAGATTTTGTGCTAACAAGTGAAAACAGCAGTCTATCAAGAAACGCGAAATTTAGAAATATGGACCATTTATGGCAATAGAAATACTTTGGTGACTAGAAAATAAAAAGGCAACTTTAAATTTGATTTCGTAGAATTACTGTAGGTAGATATTAGCAAAGTAAGGCGCGAGCTACAGCAAGCAGAGAAAGTCTATATTATGAGACTGATAATAAGCAGAACAAGTGTGTCAAGTTTTTTGTTAGGTTTTTGCAATTTTTAGGTTCAAAATGTATACTTTGGTTATTCAAATTTAATGGTAAAATTTGACTCTGATTAAACTTTATTATTAACAGGATTAATTAAGCATATTTTACAATGAGTTTCTCTTCTTTATTTGTAGTATCACCGTTTTTATTTATTTATTTTTTTTTTTGCAAAATCCGAAAATAGTTGAAAAAGTGTTGTTTTTTTGGTGGAATAATAATAATANTTTTAGGTTCAAAATGTATACTTTGGTTATTCAAATTTAATGGTAAAATTTGACTCTGATTAAACTTTATTATTATCAGGATTAATTAAGCAAATTTTACAATGAGTTTCTCTTCTTTATTTGTAGTATCACCGTTTTTATTTATTTTTTTTTTTTTTGCAAAATCCGAAAATAGTTGAAAAAGTGTTGTTTTTTTGGTGGAATAATAATAATTATTATTATTGAAGATATTTATAATTATTATTCATTTTAGTTTATTGTATGATCACTGAATTCAAATTAGCGAAAGTAATTAAGTAAGTCTGCGACACGAGCCTTTCCGATTTCATAATGTAATCCAGGCATTTCATCAACATATTCAACTTGGTCTTCTACTAGCAATTCAAAAACATCGTCGGCTGATGGTTGTTTTGCAACGCTGCACATGTCATTATGACTTTTGCTGCATAGGTAAAGTGCAGGCGCAAATGTTTAAGTCAAGAAAATCTTTTTTTAGGATGCTATAAGCGCATTAAATAATTCGTCTTGTTGATTTATGGCGCTGATTGAATACTTCGCATGATCCATAGCATAGTGATGGTATGGTGTTATTAACCAATTCTTAACGGATATCCACTGTCTCCTATATTTAAAATAAAATTCTAAAAAATTTCGAAATCAAGAAAATCCACATACGTTATCTTTATCAAATTTACGATATAATTGAATTAATGTATATAAATATTAACAAGAATCAATGCGCCAGAGAAAGGGCGCCAACCTTCCTCAAACGCCTATTCAAGTTTGGTGTGCGTAAAACTCTTGCGTCATGGACCGATCCTAGCCATCTGGCGTTAACGTGGTAAAACGAATAATCAGGTCCGCAGGCCATCATGACATTAAGCGAATGGTTTCCATATTGCTGCTCGTTATGTTTTGGTGCACCTGTTTATTAAAGTGCCGTCGACCGAAGCTGCTACGGATGGAAATCCACCAAGTTGTCCATATTGGAAGGAAAATGGACAACGTCCTCAAAAAAGTGGTGGACGAAAGCGTTTACTATCTTTCTTAAAATAATGCAAACAGTTGACTTAGAAATGCTATGCATATCCGTCACACCGTGATACACTCCTCCATTTCCCATTTTATGTAGCCCGACAAGAAGTTGTTGCTAGTATGGAAGTGAATAGGCACAATTTCTATTTGAATTCAACAGTTGGTGCGCTATTTTTGAAAAAACAAATTCGAATTCTTCCTTTCTAAGATGCAATTTTTTTTTGAATTGAAACAGGTTGGCTACGTCAAAATTTATTCTTGCCCGGTATGTTTTTCTTTGTGCCACATCATCCTCTTCATCACTAGAAGCAAATATCAGTAAGTCCATCTAAAATAAGAAAATGTATTTTTTATAATGTGTCATATACTATTATAACAATTTTTATTAATTTGTTAAAAATATGACTTCTTACCTTACCATCGACTTGATTCAAACATTTGAAGAACCCTTTTCGAATTTATTTGAGAAATTCCAAAATTTGAAAAGTTTTGTTAGCAAAGTTTAGAGGGATGAAACGCTGTCCAATTTTTACCACAACGATACTTTTCAAATTTTAATTTTCATTTTTGCTTTTTAGTTTTCAAGGGTGCTATGCTGAAACACCTCGCTCCTCTAATTATTGAAAATTATCAAAAAAAATTTGAAGTGTAGATTGTAAAATGGTGAAATGCAGCCTAGCTGAATCGATTTGACATAGAGTTTTTGCTAACTTGATGCATTAAAAAAGACTTATTTCTATCATATCTGCAATATGTTTCATTTCCTTAATTAATTTCTCTTTGTTGCAAACATGATTTGGAGAATTTCTTCCTCAACAGGAATCCTAACTTGTTCTTTTTTTTTCACCTTGAAGGTTTGAGTTTCTTAGCAGACTTGACCTCAGTGTTTAAATAGTTGTTAGTTTTCCTCCATATGAAAATAAATTGTTGTGACTGATGTGTATGCAATAACTTATCTAGGTTGTTTTCCTCTCTTCTCTCCATTACTCTCTAAAGTAAACTATCCTTCTTAAGTTAGTTTTATTTCTATTATTATCATTTTTAGTGAAGACTATACACTACTACTACTAACTACATGATTAAACATTTGGTACGTTATGATAAACGGAACTATTGATGCTACGTCGTTTTTTAGTTATGTTAAATGTTTTTAATTGTATAAAGCTTATTAATTGTTTTTGTGATTTTGGTCACCCGACTCCACAGAAATTGGGGATCACAGGGACCGCCATCAAATCTCTTCAGCGTAACTCTACTTGGATCTACTATGGACTAACTGACTGTATATGACTTTTCTGGTTCCAAGTGACTCAACTTGACACCTTGCAGATACACCTGGGTATACGATGTTGTCCGTTATCTTTCGTTTGTCCATGTTATTTTACGTTTCTCAACATGGCTTTATATCTTGGAAACAAATGTTCCGATATGGCTAATTCGCTACAAGTGGAAAATTTGTTCCACGTGCCTTCTTGTATCTCTACAAGATTACTTCATTTTAAATGACTCTGTCCGACATATGTGATTTTGGAGTTTGATGTTTTTCATCAAGATTGGAATCACGTCTCCGAGTTATGACTCGTGAGTTATAACCATCACTCAAGCATACCAAGCTTTATAGATGTAACAGATACTGTTCAGAATCACACATAAAGCTAGGAGTCAATACCAACTTATGATTGTTGAGTCATAAGACTGACTCATATATTGATTTGTGTAAGAGGTACTAGATAGCAGGTGGTAAGAATCACTTTGTAGTTGGTGACAGCCATTTACGCAAAATTTTTCACGAGTTGTTACTGACTCATGTGAGTCATTGCTGATATTTGTTTCGGCATCACTTGGAGTTCTTAAAAATACACCTCACTTAATTTTAATTTTAATTTTAATGAGGTTCATTTGAAGTTGCATTAAATCACTTATTCCATGAGTCATGACTCGCTATGATTCATCCTGTCTGACATGAGTGTGAATTAGGTTTTATATTTGTCTGAATATCCGAAATCCATGGCCGATTTAACTTTACAAGATGCATAACAGCATTGCCAAGACAACGGTATACCAGGATATAGGAATGCAAGTTCGGCAACAGTAGTGTAATATTTGAGTTTAATTCTTGGTAGTGGAAATTAGCCTAACTTGGACACAATTTTGCTGTCGTTGTGGCACATTTATCCAATGGTTTCTGGTTCTATTTGATTAGCATTCGGATGCTCAATTCACTCATACTAGATTCGTCCAATATAAATGGTCCACAATAGATCACTACAGAGTTTAAATGTCGATTCACCCCCATTTCTTTCAATGGTTAGGAAATGGTACCACCCTAGTCTTTTAAATTAATTTAAACAAAGTTACTATTTGTCTTTGTGAATAAAATTCATCACATACGATTTAGAATCGCATGGGCTTAATTTTAGGACCATTCTAGTTTCATTAGAAAAGCATGACAATTTGACAAATAATTATGTTCATGAAGTACTACCCAAGAGCGTAACAATTGGCATTTTGAAAAGTTGCTATGCAATTTTCCACAGTAGCTTCACCAAGTGCAAAAAAAGTTGGACAATATAAAAAGATTCATGTCAAAACATCGAACCAATTCGCTCTTCAAAATCAAACACAAAATTTTTATTTGTATATTAATATGACATCGCTGATGACGAATATGAAAAAGTATTGGTGCGGAAACGTGGATAAAAGAAAAAAGATACCAATTTTTAAAATACAAATAAAATTACCTTTGGCTACTATAAAGAGCTGAAATATAAACTAAAAAACTAGGCTCAGTTTACACCAAACTCCATACAAACAACAAAACCCAAACAGTCAAAAAAATTCCACACAGACATCTAAACCCAAACACATACCAATTCTCACACACCAATTAAAGTGGATCCACTCGAAAGTCCACACACAGACGAAAGTTGTTGTTGTATGCAGCATGAGAATGGTGCTCGATTGGTTCACACTAATCGCCCTCAATGCTAAACTGGTTTGTATTGGGATATTTTTACTTATTTATGATATATAAGTAACGTAAGATTATCAAAATAAAAATTAAGTTAGTAAATTTAGTAAATTAATTTTGCCTGTCTGCTTAGCGCTGGTTCATTTTTAGTACAATAACTATTAACTACAAAACTAAGTGCTGAATAATCTTCCTAATTATTGTTTGCAAAAGTAAAATTTTTGTGTTCTTCAATGGAAATGGCATTTGGGCGAAAATCGTTGCTGAAGGTTCTGGTTACACTCACTACTCTTGTGTCCATACCAAATCTATTGGCTAGGTATGGCTGAACTAATCAGATTAAGCGTTATGAATTCTTTTCAGTTTCCCATGTGGACGCATGAATTGACACTTATTTTTCAAATTCTTTCCAAAATCATTATTTTTTACACCAATTGTAGAATATCGCTTATTTGATAGATCGTGTTCACCTACAAGAAAAAATTTAAATATTTGAAATCATCCTTAAGACAAAAAATATCGTTATCTTGAATTTACCTGCAGCCTAAATATGTTCAATAGGACTTAGTTTACAATGAGCAAATGGAAGCAAAAGAATTTTATGTCCTTTTCTGATTTTTCTAAGTTTGGTTGATTGTCAACGATTTGTTTGTAGTTTGTTGATTAATAATTGGAAAAAATGTGAATGGAGATAGCTCCTTATTATAGGGAGGATCTCAATTGTTTGTAACAATAGTTTAGCAAACAAATATTTGCTGTTAGTTTTGTAAAGAAGTTTAGCATATAAACATGGTGAATGAATAACGGTTAAGCACTGGCCTATAACGCTTACAAAAGAATCAAAAAATAAGTAATTGTCTCTATTTCTACATCAAAATCATTGCCTCACTTGGAATCATAAGAAAACATTATGACAATAACATTTTATATTAACAAATGACAATAACGGTTTTTATAACAAATGCTCTTTTGANTCCGACGTAAGTGCCCGTAAAAACCAAATACATCCATCGGCTTTGGTTGGGTATTGATAATGTTGAATACAAAATTCTAATTAGCTCGTAACATAATAATAGTAGTGCCCAACAATTTTGAATGCATAATTTTGTAAAACTCTTCCCAAAATATATTTTAACAGTATCATCGTATTGTCCATTTGGTGACAAATAAGTTTACTCGAAAAAGGTTTTTATAACAAATGCTCTTTTGAGACAAAATAAAGTTTTATTCATACCCTTATCTTCAAGGGTGCTGGTATNTTTATATTAACAAATGACAATAACGGTTTTTATAACAAATGCTCTTTTGAGACAAAATAAAGTTTTATTCATACCCTTATCTTCAAGGGTGCTGGTATAATACGAATAAGATTTGTAATATTGGCTATAAGATTTTAGTTCTCGATGGAGTTATTTAACTATAGAAGGCATAAGTTTAATTTCATTACGACTAAATAACTAGGAAACGTGTCTGTGTAATTTGCACCGAACAAAACCTAGGTTGTAAATTGAAATAAATATATTTATATTGAAATGATACAATATCATAGAATCAAATACACGTGCCATTGATGATGGGAACAAACCGTAGTTTCGTTACACACATATACATTTTTATAATGGCAAAAGGTGTCTATAAGTTGAAGAAAATTGTTTACACAAAGCCTATTATTGGAAGCTAAACTTCACGGTAGAGTCAACTTATAGATGGTTTTAAAATTGTTCATCAACCAAAAATATTGCCTTTTTATATTTTCGTCAAAAAGCATTCTTTAGTCGTAAACAGAAACACTTAAAAGTTGTGAATGTAATCGGTACAAAGAATGGTTATTCATCTATTTTTCATTCCCTCCAATGTGCAGCAAGTATGTCAAATTAGGATGTTACATGCGAGGGACAGACTGATTGTAAAACCACATACCGCCCTCTACCTTTACTATTTGCGGTTAATAATACATGGTGTGCACTAGTCTAATTCGTTGAAAAAATAGAAAATTTTTTAAATTTTAAAGCTCCGCCTAAGTTTATACCAAAATGGTTCGACAGTATTCCCTCTTCCATTGATGACAAATTTTTTTTAGAAAAGTTTAAACGTGGCTGCAACAGAGGCGACGTCTAAGTTGGAGTGGAATTAAATTTGTTTTAATTGAATGCCAATCTTTGCAGAAATAAATTGTGAGCAGGTCTACCTTCTAAGGTCACTTTATGTGTAACCATTCAATTGAAAATTGCGAGATTAAAGTAAATTCAAATCATGAAGACTACTTATGCAGCGTAGGCTTTGAAGTTAATCTGGATAAGGAGTTTCACATTCACAGGGTCGTCTGTCGCATTACTGGCCATTGTGGTCTGATTAGGTTTTTGCCAACTTTTGAAATTAAGCAAACGAGACGATATTCAACATTTTAGGAGACAGAACCGAACCGGAAGACATCCGAAATATAAGAAAATAGAAGTGAACCTGAAAGCATCAAAAATAATTGAAAACAAACAGAATCGACGTAATTCCAAGAAATGGATTTACTCAAACGAACCGAAGAAATCCAAAATATTAAAAAACCGTTTCGAATATGGGAGTAGCATCTCATTGTGTTTCCAACATTCCAACACAGAATCCCATCTTCAAAAGCATCTAGGTTCGCTAAAAGTAGAATACATGTCGCTACGTTTATAATTACATATCTCACGCAAGATGCATGGATAGAAAATGCAAAACGAAGGCAGTTTATTAGATGATTTGAATGTTACAATAGTATTTTTGCTGGGATATTAGACTTTAATGTTACGGAAGGATATAACAGTGTAATTTAAGAATATAATGTTGGAATATGATATTAGTGAGTCGTTATCATAGATGGGCACGGGATGGGCCCTCCACCCCTCCGCCCTCCAGTCAGCAAAGACCCCTCCACCCCTCCAGCCCTCCACCCCTCCACCCCTCCAAGCTAACTTGACCCCTCCACACCTCCAAGCTAAATTGACCCCTCCACCTCTCCAGCCCTCCAAGTTAAATTGACCCTTCCACCCCTCCAGCCCTCCAAGTTAAATTGACGCCTCCAAGCTAAATTGATCCCTCCACTCAGCAAAGACCACTTCAAGGTAAGTTGACCCCTCCATCTTCCAGTCCACTTAACAAAGATCTATTCGCGTCCGCCTACAACAACTCCTACTGTATTCCATCCATCCGGCAATAATTTTTGGTTGATTTCTTATCGATTCCTTTTTCATTCTAGTAGTATTCTGTTTTTGTGATTAAATAATTTTACTTTAATAAATATTGAATACGGCGGAACACAACCAAAACAANGTAGTATTCTGTTTTTGTGATTAAATAATTTTACTTTAATAAATATTGAATACGGCGGAACACAACCAAAACAACATAAAAGAATTGTACAAGAATTACGGGTTCAAAATGGCTCTATTGCTCTATAAAACCACTCCAGCCTTCCGCCNGAATTGTACAAGAATTACGGGTTCAAAATGGCTCTATTGCTCTATAAAACCACTCCAGCCTTCCGCCCTCCGTTGAACATAAGAGCCCTCCATGGATAATAATACACCTCCACCCCTCCAGATCAACTTCAGCCATCCACCCCTCCACCCCTCCAGCCCTCCAGATGAACTTTAGTCCTCCACCCCTCCAGTCCTCCGCCCTCCACCGAGCACAATTGCCCTCCACCCCTCCAGCCTTCCGCCCTCCACGGAGGGGGCCCATGCATGGTCGTTATGATAAGATTTTGCAGTGTGATGTGTCAGACAAAAGTCAGTCTAGCCTTAAACGGGATTTAAATCTATGGTACGTACCATGGATTTAAATCCATTGTTGGCGATTTATAATCTATGGTGATGACGTCGTACCATACATTATAATCCCAAACCATGTATTATAATATATGGTATTTCTGCGCAATTGCGCTAGTGACCCAGTGACTTCTGACCTCCAAAAAATGTTTTAATTGAAACTTTGAGCATTTATCTACAATTTGCTCTTTGTAGAATTGAAATAAACCCTTCCGTTTTCGAGATATTCGAGTTTAAAAATAAATCTTCTTTTCTCCATAAGAAACAATGTATCATAGCACGGAGCAACAGTTTGATAACCGCGTATATGTCGGTGTACATGAAAATAAAGAATCCAATCTCATTTANCATAGCACGGAGCAACAGTTTGATAACCGCGTATATGTCGGTGTACATGAAAATAAAGAATCCAATCTCATTTATTACTAAGTAGTGATAAAATTATGTAGAGAATTATCGACTTTGTACCACTTTGTGCCATGAGAAAATTGACTGGTTTAGCTGATAAAGTTTTCAATGAGTGTGTTAACTTATTTTTGAATACATCAAATGAATATACATCAAATGATTGCTAATACGAATCAATCGTAAGAACCAATCCTTGATAAAGATGAAATGAGAATTCTTAAATACATACTTAACATTTTTATTCCAATGACGAATTCAGTCAACTCATTTACAAATAGTATCGTCACATAATGGATTATAGTGTTTCTGTGGAGTTGACGNTTAACATTT
This sequence comes from Holacanthella duospinosa, assembly GCA_002738285.1. Lineage (NCBI taxonomy): Eukaryota > Metazoa > Arthropoda > Collembola > Poduromorpha > Neanuridae > Holacanthella > Holacanthella duospinosa. The sequence goes on along the minus strand of NIPM01000316.1, from coordinate 167,402 downwards.
TTATTACAATGACGAATTCAGTCAACTCATTTACAAATAGTATCGTCACATAATGGATTATAGTGTTTCTGTGGAGTTGACGATGGATTTTTTGAAAACTTCTCGACAAGTGTTCGATAGACAGGAACATATATAAGGAAAATCGGTTGAAACAATGAAAACCATTCCATGACTACCTGCTGTATCGTGAAGACAATGATACAATATCAATTTTACCAATTAATTGTCATTTCTTGATAGTTCTATTACTGTTGAAAACTGCATGGTCAAATAGAGGTTGATCTTGTTCAAGTGAAATGAAAACATTAGTTAATTATTATTAAAATAATGTTAATTAATTATAACGCAAGGTTTGTTTTTTTGTAATATACTTTGCTGCGATATAATAAATTAGTTATTAAAATTAACCAATAGCCTGTTAATATATAACAATAAATAATGAGTTGAAAAATTCGAAGTAATGAATTAGGAAAATCAAGTTCAGAAATTTTTAACTTTTTACGTAGATAATTCATGCTGCAGACGGACTTGAGGTAAAGGTCACTCACCATGGTGTGTTTTTTAAACTCGAATATCTCGAGAACGGAATGGTTTATTTCAATTCTGCAAAAACCAAAATGTAGATAAAGGCTCAAAGTTTCATTTAAAACATTTTCCGGAGGTCAGAGGTCACTGGGTCACTAGCGCAACGGCACAGAAATACCATATATTATAATACATGGTTTGGGATTATAATCTATAGTACGACGTCATCACCATAGATTATAAATCGCCAACAATGGATTTAAATTCATGGTACGTACCATAGATTATAAATCGTCTACCATAGAATTAAATCCCGTTTAAGGGTTGGGTGAAAGTAGTGGCAGGTGTATTTCTACACTTGAACTTGGGTCTCTATATCTGACAACCAAGAATTTAGCTCATAATTATTTTTGTCTATGAACGTCAAAGCCTCGCTTGGCTACTGTGGGTGTAAGAATCAGCTTGTATCTAACCACATAGGCGATACAGAATTCTTCTGACAACCTTCCCTTCCCAATAACACCGGAACTTTACTGTTAAGTAGACTTCCAGTCCACTATCAAGAGTCCACTCTCTCCTATAACTCAATACACCTAATCTTAATTAAGCGAGTTGGACAAATAGCGGGATATATACGTTCTAACGTAACCGACTTCAGCGAGTGTTTGAAATTCGACGTAAAAAACCAAAAATTTATATAAAAGTATTAACTAACGGAGTGAAGACATAGACGTTGAAAAAGTCTTGGGGTTGGAGAGACTCGATTGGGGATTCTGCTCACCGTCTTTTGTGAGACAAAAAGCAGAGTAACTTGTACATTTCTACACTTGGCAATATTTCTCGTTATCACACCGGGGAATTTTACCTCATAGTTGTTATTATATCTGGGATCAAATTCGTGATAGGCTATTGTTGTGATATGAGTCTGCTAGCTTCTTTCTGCCCATTAGATACGAAATTCTTGCACAGATTTTGCAATTTGATATCCTTATGGCGTATTACAATGTCAACTTTAGCTGCGGATGCCAAAATCACCACCCACTGTCGCAATTTAGCCAAATAGTTGGTCATGTTCTGTGTTTGCAGTATAAGGACCAAAACAATAAGTCTACAAAATAATAGAATAACCACCCGAACTGGGAGGCATCCAAAAGATTAAAAGACCAAAACGAATAGTATAGCATCCAAAATGCAGTTGTCGATATATAATACCAACGTTTTTGCAGCGTAATTTTAGGTCTTATAACCAGTAATGGTTTTATAACGGATTTTATTCCCATGCTAAATGTATTACTCTGGTTTACAACCACAACTTGTAAATTGTGTATTATAACTAATATAGTTTTATGACGGATGATCTTATATCAGTCGCCTACTCTGTTTGAATATCGAACGGAAATGAACCAGATGGTATCTTATAAATTTAAAAACTGCTCCAACATTCGACAGTTACAAAAAAATGCATCTACCGAATCGAAGTGAACCCTGAAGATTCCAAATATCAAAGTACCAAACCGAATGAACTAGTGGCCGGCAATATGATAATAGCAATGAAACTGGGTGTCGGTCAAATCTTACATATTGGTCCCAATTAAAACTTCTTCAAAACAGTATCATATGTACAATATTTGTACATATTGTTACTTGTACAATATTTTATACCAATCTATAAGATCATTAGGTTTTTAAAACCATACTGCACTTTTGTTGATCTTTCGTAATTCGAAGTCCATCTTGGGTTGGATACTTCCATGATAAAATTCACTCTATAAAACAAGATCACTCAGTTCACATAAGTTTGAAGGCGAGTAATTATTTTTTACTTATATCGCGCCACTTCGAAATTGGCTAATGGGAGTACACATAAAAAATGGGTTTTATTCACAACGTTCATTTAAAAGATTAAATAAGTAGCAACTCATCAAGTATAGTAATTTAATTTGGTTTAAAATTGGGTTGCAACTCGAATGAAGGGCGAACATTGAACAATCTCATTTCTGCATGAATTCCATTAAAATAGTTGACACTAGGGTAGTATACTTGCAATACACCTTATACAGTTAAATAAATTTTACGAAATATGCACTCCTAATGATAAGGGAACGTACTAGTACTATGTGCATGCTACTAATGAAAACTGATTACATAATGCCGAATTCTATGATTAGCACATCATACCCCTAACATTCCCCCCACCCACCGGACATTGCCCTCCCTCAGGCATTACCTTCTCCCGGGGATTATTCCAACTCAACATTTCTCTCTCTCGGGGATTACCCCAACCCATCATTACCCTACTCCAACATTATCCTCCCTCCTCCGGAGATTACGCCCCCTTGAGCATTACTCTACCCCCGATCATGAGGAATACCCTATTCCGATATTACCCTACTCCAACATTACCTCTACGGACATTACCTTACTTTCGCCCTCCGGACATTACCCTTCCCCGGCGATTAATCTACCCCATCATAACCCCCTCCCCGGGCATTACCCTACCCCCTCCTTCCCCGGGCATTACCCTACCCCCGACCCCGAGGATTACTCTTCCTCGACATCCTGTTTGCTGAAACGTTTATTATAATAAACATGGCAATGTGGCAGGTGTGCAAATATTTGCACACTGATAGAAATTAGGAAGAAACTGCTGTAGAGGTGTGAAATTATTTGCACCCTTACAGAAATTTCCACGTTCTGGTCGCAGATCTTGTCGCTTCATTTTTTCTTAGAATACGCTAAAATCTAGTACCCGATAGCTGTCAAGGGTGAAAATCTAATACCCTAGATTCTAATATGATTAAGAATACTGTGTCGGGAAAATAATTGAAAATTAGAATATTTACACTTATTTTGGCTGCGCCGAAAGAGTGTGCAATATTTTGCACACTAATGGCTAATGCAGTGAATAAAATTTGAGAATTTAAGGTAATAAATTTTCTATAACCGTATGAAAAATAAACATTTAAAACAAAAGTTAATTTGACATGCTCTGGTATTCTGAATAAACACTCAGCAAGTAGTTAAAACTTGACGTACCAATTTAAAAACTTTGCAAGGATGTGCCTAGATACATGCTCAAAGGGTATTTTTGGTTGTTTTCGAAATTTTAAGAAAAAATTTTTTTACACGGGTGAAAACAATTTTTTAAGGAAATATAACACTGCGGTTTCTTTCGTATTACTCTGTTATCAGAGTCCATTTATTATAATGTTATTATTTTTAATTTTTCGCAAGTAAAAACTATACTAATGGGATATTGTTTTTTACAAGAGAAGACTAATGTATAGTTTAAAGTTCAAATCCGCTTTTCATAAGCAAATATTGTTCGATCAATATAACTTGTAGTTTGGAAGCCGCATTTGTCATAAAATATATTATATATATTTATTATACAGTGGTTTCAGCTTAATGTCACTAACCCTTTATGTCACACTTCGCTATTGTCACTCTGTTGGCTTTCCCCCGGCTAAACTCCATGCTCTCTTGTACTAAATACTCTGCCTATTGTCATCCCATTTGAAGAGAATCTACCGCACATAACCACACTTTAATGGAAACTTTCGGTTCTCAGGCCCAGAATATACTCGTGTTTGTTTAAATGGTGTGGGCGGTCAGAAACCCTTGGGGGAACTGTTTCATTAACCTATTTGTTGTATTCTACTATGCGATTGTGAAAGTTTACATTTTTAAAGACTCACCCGCAGTCGCGGGTTTATTCCAACCGCGAATATGCCAAATTTAGATGGGCACATGGTTAGAATTGAGAAACTTAAAATTTTAATGATAAGCAACATTGGAAGTGGAGAACTTTTGCAAAGAAGTACTGATATTTTGGGAGTTTCTGACACGATAATGTCTCAAAGCCATTTTTCTGGCATATTGCAAAAAAACTTGCTGATTACTTTAAGAAGTAATTTGCTTTTAGAGTATTCCAAATTCAGGTAATAACTTCAAAAATTGTAAAATAAATCGAAAAAGGTATCGTATCATAAAATGCGCCTCTAAAACCAGGAACTTCGGTTTATGTCACCTAATTTATGAAGTATTAGTCAGTTGCCATTATCGGCTATTGTCAACTCCGCCTACTGTCAACCGATTTTTTGGCTCTCTCGGAGGTGACATTAAGCTAAAACCACTGTAATATTATTATATATATTATATAATATATATTTTTGGTGATACATCTANAATATTATTATATATATTATATAATATATATTTTTGGTGATACATCTAAACACATGTCCCCTAAATATTAACATGTTATATCAACTTTTCACAAAATCTTGTATGAACTATGAATTCGTCTCCATGACGTAACAAAAAGAAATTTTTACTCAAAACAGTGAAAAATTGTGCAATGTAAACCTTTCAGTTGTCAAATCAATTATATATCTATAATACGTTTATACAAACGCATGTCAAATTTCAGCATGATCCAAAAAAAAGCGAATGGTTGTCACAAATTTGCGAATGTATACCACGCAGCCATGACATAAAAAGCTAATTTTTCATAAATGCAAACAATATAATTTGATAATGCGTTTAGGTACACCTTTGCAAAAATTCTAAATGATCAAAGACTAAATGAAAGTATGCAAATCAAAACCCTTTTTTACATGTTAAACTCCCATTCGCCAATTTAGAAATGGTACGGCAGAATACAAAATAATGTATAATGTCCAAACTTATGCCCTGTCACCGCAATACTAATTCTGTTAAAAATTTCAGTATCCCACCGTATTTCAACTTCAACAAAAGCCAAACATGTTATCCATCTTATCCTATTCAATATCCACGGTCACTTCCAGACATAACATCCATTGTCCAGACAGCCATTGACAAAGGGCTTCATGTGAAAGCTTTCGGAAGTCGACATTCCTTTACAGACAGCTATTGTACAGATGGAATTCCTATTGATATGAAAAACATCGACCACATAGTATTTAAGGAAGAAAGTAACACTGTACACGTCGGCGCTGGAGTTAAATTCAAAGTATTGGTGGATATTTTAAGTCGGTACAACAGAACATTGGAAAGTATTCCAGAATTTAATGGCATTACAGTTGGAGGAGCAGTTGGGATGGGGACACATGATTCCTCTTTACTTCGTCCAGTCACGTGAGCATATTTTTAAAACTACAATGAAAAGCATTAAAAAAAATTATTATAGTCTTATAATTCATTAGTACTTCAGACCTAGTAGTGTCGATGGTTGTTGTGGATGGAACTGTGAAAGTGAGGACCATAAATAATCCAGAAGATTTAAATGCATTCAGAGTAAATTTGGGCCTATTGGGTGTGGTTTACGAAATAGAATTACGAACTGTTCCAATTTTCAAGATTCGTCTAATCGGCTACTCAATTTCCGACAACATTTTATTTCAAGATGATGAAATTCTAAAAATTGCCAAAAGACACTACATTTTCCAATTCGCTTGGTTTCCTACTTCGTCAAACCTGTTAATTTCTCAGGGCGATATCGTTTCCAGTATATATACTTTGAGATTAAAGAAAAAATTACTAATTAAAACTAATATTTGTTTTCTAATTTTTTATAGATGACACACCAGTAAACACGAGGACTAAATCATACCCTCATATCAACCCCACGTTATCGGCTGCATTAAGCAGATTGATAGAATTTGCAATAGAGAACCAAAATTTGATTTTACTCTCCTTAATGCAGGCTTCAGTGCAAATCTATCTTAGTCGGAAGATTCCATTGATTCAACCGATTTACTCAGAAGATAGAAAAACTCTGAGCGAATCAACGGTGGGTTATGCCAATAAATTATTAGGCAGTAGCTGTTCACCATGTGATTGGAGTGGATTGGCTGCCACTTCTAATTCTGTTGCATTAGATTTGACAGAGTTCCCAAGTGCCGTTAGAACTATGCAAGCAATACTCAAATCGATGCCGGTAGCTTTTCTATTGCATGGATTTTTATTTCGATTCTCTCCGTCTGGAGATGGACTAATGGCGATACAAAATGGTCGACCAACTGTCTTTGTTGAATGGGCATCAATAGTCCGATTTCATCCAAAGGAAAGTCCACGACTAGGAATTGCAACACTGCAGGCCATACACCAAGCACTGGTAAATCAAAGCATTCAAGCTGGTCATTAATGTCTAATTTGCATGCTACTGAATAGATATTTCTATAGATTTTTAAACACGGTGGCCGACCTCATTGGGCAAAGAGTGGATCTCATTACTACAGCAAGGAAATAATTGATGCGGCCTACGGCACTAATGTAAAACTTTTTACGCAATTTGCTGCAAAGTACGATCCGAACGGACTCTTTCTGAACGACTATGGCGGACGAATACTTGGAATTAGGAATCCTCATTCTCAAAAGTTAGAAAAATATTGTGCCTTACAGGACGACTGTATTTGTAAAAAAGACGAAGACTGTGGACCTCCAAGTCAAATAAAGTGCACTAATCTGCATGGATTTAGTGTATGTGATAATCAAAAACTATAAAGCGCAGTAAACGTGTAATTATGACGAAGAGTGTAATATATCTACGCGATTAATATCAAACCTAACCCATTGAGCCAGTAAAAACAAACAGGAAGCATTAATATTTTTTGCAAGACATTATCATTTTTTAAACAAATTTAATTTAGCAATATTGAAGGTTTACAAATCTGCTATGGCAATTATACTTTACAACTTCAAATTTTTAACTTTTTACTTAATCTATCTAGCAATTCGGATCCATTTCAATATTGACGGAAGAGAAAATAGTTTTGTTTCATAAACTGCTGAATAAGATACTTTCTGTACTTGAATAAATGAATAAGCTGAAAATGCTATTCATCAGAACATTCCCTCTCACTCCGACCAGATAAAATAGGTGTATTCTTGATACTCCAGTACAAATTTAATTTTAAAAATGCCCCCTCGTGATTTAATTGAAACAAAATTAAAATTGAATCGGATTAGCAACATTATTGCATTAAACAAAATTATAACAGACGAACCACTTAGAATGTATTCCAAAATCAAGAATAATCTATCATACGAAAATCGTATTGATGTGGTGCTTTCTTCAGATACTAAAAATTTCCACTTCGTTCATGATTCTGTGGATAAATGCGTACACTGTGGTCAAAGAAAGAAACTCATTAAGACTTTGAGAATGATTAAAAGACGTGGTAACAACAAAAGAAACATTAAATGGATTATTTGATATGAAAACAAATGTAATATTTTAAATTATCAGCGCAGAATTGCATCATTCTGGTTTAGCAAGACTTGGTCGGAATATCACTTTATTCTAATGCATTATTATAAAGTATGAACTGAAAAAAAGTTAAACTTTTTTTAGATTAAAAATCCAAAACATCCTAATTTATTAAATTTAACTCTATTTTTTTTATTTTTTATTGATAAAAATCAATACAATGTTGTTTAGACTTTCGATTTCCTGATTTATTTTAAATTATCTTTGTTTTCTTTGTAAAAAACTTGATTTTTGTGAAAAAATAATTAATTCCATTTGACTTTTCAAAGTGTTAAAGTATTTTATTTTGACTACAACAACATTTAAGCTAAGTATCTCCATTTTAGTGCTTATATCAGTGCTAAAATATAGACCCAAGTTGTTCTTATTGATTGAAAGCAATCATCCAACAGTTATTCATTTTTAATCTTGCAATTAAAACACAATTTAAACGCTGATTTAATTCGACTTTGAATCCGGGTGCACTCAATAATTGCCGACTATTTCCATACTGCTTACTATGAAAACTAGGAAAGGTTTATATGCTCTGATTACTCGTAATATTAATGTTTTTTACGGAAGATAACTGGGAAAAATCAGGAGGAAAAATACGGGCCAGAGCAAAGTTGAGGAAGAAAACTGGTATGAGAAACTTGGTGAAAGTTCTGCCAAAGGCCAAAGTGTCACTACACAGAAAGTTAATGGATTTGAAGGAGTGTTTAGTTAAAATAATTCAATCGATTGAAAATCCAAAAGATCAATAGGAGGAAATGATATAGGGATTCGATGTAGGAATCTTGTCGGCTCGATTTCTTTTCACATGGACACGAAACGAAGCTATAAACTGAGTAACAATCCGAATCGAAAATGAGGCTTTCTGTTAATCCGAAACAAAACGAAACGATAACGAAATGATAAGAAATTTAATAAATTTCAAATATACATCTCTTATTCAACCATGAAATTCGTATGAGTTGACAGACATAAAAACTATAAAACTTTTAATACTGCTGATTGGTTTGCACACTGACCCAGAAAGATTGATAAACATCCTGTTACAAATACCAACAACGNTTTTAATACTGCTGATTGGTTTGCACACTGACCCAGAAAGATTGATAAACATCCTGTTACAAATACCAACAACGATCAATTGCAATCAAAGTACACAAAGGTGCTATTTCAAGAATAGAGAATAGAGCAAATAGTATATAGAAACAGTATACAACATTTCACGGAACATATAAATACGGAATTATATTATTCATACTACGAGGCAAGAGTCACTTGCACTGACCAAACGTANTTCACGGAACATATAAATACGGAATTATATTATTCATACTACGAGGCAAGAGTCACTTGCACTGACCAAACGTAAGAAAATATCGTTGAGTTACAAACGATATGTCTAATTCGACTATGGAAATCATAATTTGAGTGAGAATCATTCATTTTGTAGTTTATAAGCATAGGTAAAATTTTTAACGTTTCCGGATCATTTCCACGTCGTTCACAGATCATGGATTCCTTAAAACGAAACGAAACGGTAGCTTACCGATTGCCAGAAAAACACGTAACGACACGGAATTATCGATTCGTCTCTGATGCTGATCGGAAAAGTTAACATGCCTAGTTGGAAAACATTATAAATTAGAATGAAAAAAAAATGCCCGGCTTGTCGTCAAGAGAGACATACGACTCTCTAACCAAGTAACCCAAAAAGACAAACGGAAGAGGAAAGAAATTTTTGAAATAAATTCGATAGTCTATTTTCCACATAGATGATTCTGGAGAAGTAAATTGAAATTTTCAACAAAAATCAAAATAATAACGGAACTTTCCTTGATATTCTACATTTTAAAGAAACCCATTCAAAATAGTTTCTGGTTTCATTATTTGTCGGTTGCTGGAAAGCAATCTTTCTACAGGCACTCCGTTTCGCTTATTCCTAGATAGTCACTTGCCATTTTTGAATAAATGGATAAAATCTAGTTCACGTGTCTATTATGTCGTCAAGANATTCCTAGATAGTCACTTGCCATTTTTGAATAAATGGATAAAATCTAGTTCACGTGTCTATTATGTCGTCAAGATAGGTTAGTGCTGATGTATTTATACAAGCTTCCTGTACACCTCTCAAAAATTTCATTTTCAGCAACAAATGTAATGAATCTCATATTTGCGTGGCTTAGCCGAAATGATTTATTCAATTTGAACTTTTCAACAATGATTTTATCGCTACCTGAAACATAAATTGATAATAATTCTTGGCTCATCGTAGTTGTANATTCCTAGATAGTCACTTGCCATTTTTGAATAAATGGATAAAATCTAGTTCACGTGTCTATTATGTCGTCAAGAAAGGTTAGTGCTGATGTATTTATACAAGCTTCCTGTACACCTCTCATAAATTTCATTTTCAGCAACAAATGTAATGAATCTCATATTTGCGTGGCTTAGCCGAAATGATTTATTCAATTGGAACTTTTCAACAATGATTTTATCGCTACCTGAAACATAAATTGATAATAATTCTTGGCTCATCGTAGTTGTAATTTTGATTAGTTGAAATCATCATTCTGTATNAATTTTGATTAGTTGAAATCATCATTCTGTATTCTGTGTGGCAACGTCAATGTGTCTCCATTATGAACAATTAATTTGTCAATGGATTTGTCAGTAGTTTTTTCGCTCTTCGTTTCTACTGGAAGAATTAGACGTTGAGAGGAATACGATGGTTAATTCTGGCATACACAGAAGTAATGCAAATTCTAACGATTGCAAAAGATTCTTTGATTTTACATAAACAATGAGTAGTAAGAGTCGCAATAATTATCATTGGTTTCTACAATGTGGATGGAAATAGTTTTGAAAATATTAAAAATATTATTGACAACAAACAAAATCTAAATTTGAACCAAAAAGGTAGTTAAAGATGTACCCGAGGAAGTTACTCCAAATTTAATTCTCTCTGCCCAGAATAACTTTTTCTTCTTTCGAAAAAATACATTTTAATGGAGACAAAGAATTCTGGCCCGGTTTATGGGCAGGAGTTTTTTCCAACTNTTCTTTCGAAAAAATACATTTTAATGGAGACAAAGAATTCTGGCCCGGTTTATGGGCAGGAGTTTTTTCCAACTATGCCAAACTGCCTTTTGTTTACTTTCTGAAATATATTTCCAATATTTGGTGATATTAGTCGGATTGGGGATTGTTAAATGACCATTCATGTCGTATTGTTGTAGGAGTCTATGTCTCAATGGATCCTTGCATCAAACAAACTCTTTCTTGAATAGACAAAGATCGAGATGGCCTGTAAAAATAAAATTTGTAATAGCAACTCCATATGGTAATTATAAATCAAGCACCGAGTTTCATTATTGAAGCAAACAATACTATTTTTCAAATACAAAACAACAATGCTATCACTTAAAAAATTTTAAATTTCACGGTTAGATAATTCCTCACTTAAAGCCGTGACGCTTAGTCAGAACTGAAGAAAGGAAAGAGAAAAAGTGTGAACAAAATTAAGGCACAGTCCTATATTTCACTTCAATTCAACCAATCTTATTGTTGGAAATATTTTATTATACTAATTCACTTGCCTTTGTATTTCAACATAAATAATTCTATAAAATTGAATCATTACTGTTACATGCATGTGACTGGAAAACTATCGGGATCCACCAGATTCTATTCTCTTGTTTCTCCACATCACTATTAGCTTTACACAGAGCAAACATAATGGGTGAAAATGACGCCAGTATATTGTGTATTTTGATTACTCAGCTGAAGAGTGTAAAATCTATTTATCCCGTTTTTATTGTATCAGTTTCTCGATGACCTACCATAGCAGAATTATGCTCAATTATTTAGCCACTTCCAAATTAAGAGCCACCAAAAAAAGTTTCTGCAACTAATTTATACATCTCACTTCGTTTGTATGTCTGTCAGATGTTGTATTATGTCAACGTGAAAAGCTATTCAACACACTCAAATGTTGGAGCAGGATACCTAGCACCAAGTTTAGATTGTAGTCACGTATATACAACCTTGACCTAAGAATTTTGGAAACCAGGTGACAATTTAAACTCGTAGTAACGAAAATGAATATTTATCGGTAACTCAATCATGTCAGCATTAGCAGTTCATAGTGTTAAGTTTGCAATTGAAAATATAAGTTGCTAGAGTAAAGCTTAGAAACAGATAAAGTGATCGGTAGAATCTCTGTATNCGTTTGCAATTGAAAATATAAGTTGCTAGAGTAAAGCTTAGAAACAGATAAAGTGATCGGTAGAATCTCTGTATTGAGTGTAAAGAACTCGTAAAGAACGCCCTAAGGTACACGTTGCTGACCTTCTAGCTACACATTATTACCTACCCAACTGTTTCTTCGTCGTGTCAGAAGAATATCAGTTCTGAATTTGAGGACCGTTCTTTAATTCCAATAAGTATCTTAAAACTCACATAGTGATTATATAAATCCTTGTCGTGAAGTAATTTGAGCAGTTTTGCGTCAACCGCGTTTGGTGAATTCGCAGTCTCCTAGAATACATCTGATTGGTAACATACCGTCTGTTTCGTCATTGCTGTAAAATTTACCCGTTGACTATACATCTAAGAATAATGTTTTCCGATTATGTGAGACGTGTAAGTATTACTTAATAAGTATTGTTATGAAAAGTTTTGAAAAAGAATTTAGACGAATATAGGTAGGAAAATATTAGAATTGGAAGATAAATAAAATATTTAATAACAACCTAAGCGCTGATAATCAGTACTATAATTTTAGTTAGCAATAAGTTTAGTGAGTGAAACATAAGGAATGTGTTTTTGCTGTTGGAATGGGAAATATTATTCAATAGTTAGGCAAAGTTAGGTTTTATGAGANACATAAGGAATGTGTTTTTGCTGTTGGAATGGGAAATATTATTCAATAGTTAGGCAAAGTTAGGTTTTATGAGAAGAAGCAAATATCTACCCCTTGTAAAATTGCGAAAATGAAATTGAGGGTAGAAATTAAATAATAAATGCCTAGTACAATCGGGGAGTAGTTAGAACACTTGAAATTAGGGTTAATCAGTTTTAAATTTACTTNACATAAGGAATGTGTTTTTGCTGTTGGAATGGGAAATATTATTCAATAGTTAGGCAAAGTTAGGTTTTATGAGAGGAAGCAAATATCTACCCCTTGTAAAATTGCGAAAATGAAATTGAGGGTAGAAATTAAATAATAAATGCCTAGTACAATCGGGGAGTAGTTAGAACACTTGAAATTAGGGTTAATCAGTTTTAAATTTACTTTAGTTTAAAATTTAATTATTTTGAAATTTATTTATAATTAAATAAATGTAATTCAATTTTTGATTTATAAATGTGAGTTATAAATGCATGTTAACGCCTAAAACTGTAATAAATTAAAATTATGCGAACAAATTGGAACTTAAATGTTTGTGCAAACCCATACGCATATGTAATAAAGAAACCAAGACTAAAACTCATCATTTAGCTGTGGCGTTGGGGTAGAAAAATGGTAATGAGAGAATGAATCAATTGTTTACATTGGTTCCTTGAGGCTATCTTTTGCAAAAAAACCTTCTTAATACGCGATATTTTTTGACCAATAGGTTTAGGTTTTCGATTATTTTAAATGTGAAATATAAAAAGCGTTAATCCTCCAATTCAAAAAATTGAAATGGTGAGCTTAAAAGGAATAACTTAAAAATTTCCTTTCATTATAATTAGAAACAATTGTGGCTACCTGATAATTGATAACCAGAGCATTCTAACGTAATGAAAAAATTTATATTAATCCCTAAAAAAACTAGTAACCTGGGTACTTAGTTGTTCTAAGTCAAGATTACGATATTCAATGTATTAATTTGTGAAATAAGAGAAAATCCCCCGAAGAGATGTTTTATAGGGGTAGGGGTTTTGGGCAGAGCTACATTGGCATAATTGGAGCAGTGAAACAATTCTTTAAAACAGATTTGTTAAACATTTTGTTAACACAAGCATAGCAATATGAGCAAAAATGAGGTTATTGAGAAACAAAAAAAATCTCGCTATCGCTATCGAAGTACGCAGAGTAAGTTCACTTGTGCGCTCGGCACACATTTAGCCTTGCCATATTCAAACAAATAACCATACAACTTGTAAATAACTATTCTTCACCTAACTCCAACGGTTAGCAAGTATAAAAAATATCAAGCATATTTCGTTCAGTGATGAACTACTTATCGAAACTACTTTCCAAGTGATAAATTAAATTTTAGACCTTATTTGCTTACAAGAAAATTAGAGATACTAACTGAAATCTTTGTGCAAATGTAGGGTCATTTACGTTTACTTTTACTCGTATAATTATGTCAATTAATCTAACTAAATACTAGACTGAAATATCAAGGTTATGTATTCGAATTTTCTGTTTTATATTCGTATTATTTTGGACATTCTAAATGTGAAGATTCTTTAATTTTTGATACTGCTCTAGCTTGACAAAATAGCAACAAAAGTGTTGGACGAAGTGACAGATACAAGTTTATTGTTGCATTCCGCTGGATACAACAATGGTCAGTACTTGGAAGTTGTTTGTAGGCAGAAAATAGAAACACTGACGACTCATGTCGTAAAACAAAAGTTGAACATCATCAACAACTGTTTCAAAGTTATTCAAAGCGAAGCCGACGAGTTAAAAACAAATCCCCCAGTGGAAACAACTTTTCTTCCAGAAGAACATAAAAAGGTAAAGGCCAATGTTTGTTAATATCTGAATTAGCTAACCTGTGGTTTTTGGACAAAGAAAATTTGCTATTTGGGAATTTAAAAGTTTCTGGATGTCATGATGTATGGCGCGAAAGCGTACAATTCAAAATCACAAAATTAGATGATATTTTGGCTTACGTCAATCTAATTTGTTTGGCTTTATCTTTCCAATTTTAATGAAACAAAAAATTACAACTGTCAGTGGTAGTGATTTAAGAGGGAATATCAAATTAACTATAATTAGAATTTTAGGTTAAATTTATACCACAAAATGTTAACACTCATCAAGTGTCGAAGCAGGTAAAATTGGATGATAAAATTTGTATTCAGTTGTTATAGCAATTCCCTACATAAAATATTAAGTCTGCCAACCAGCTACAAGAATTCAAACATTATTAGAGTATAGGAAAGATGATGACTTTGTGTTACAGAAGGATCAACAATAGGTATCTAATAATCACATTTAAACTGCAGGATGTTCAAATAAGAAGGTAAAAATCCGGGACCACAAGGTTTCAAAATTTTCAAAAATTAGGCTCTTCCCACACTTTTTAACCTAAGAAAATTTAACTAAAGTTTCGTAGTAACGGTTTTTAGTAGCTTGAGCAGTTTATAATGTGTGAAAAAGTGTGACATAGAATCAATTTTTGATTTTCCGAAAAATCATTTCTCAAAAATTTTGCATTCTTATTTGAACACACTGTATAACTAAACTTTGCTGCCAAAGTATACATGAAATAGAAACATGTGGCATCAATCATTCAATTTAGGGAATGAAACGCAAATAGCCAAGATATTAGACGTTGGTAGGTTGGGTTTCAGCTGGTATTAACGAATGTGTCAACCATTTGAACACTGACGACTTTGACCCTCAAATTTTTACAACTATTACCAGCCACGTGTACGCATTTTTCTCAACCATTCGAACCAGAGCTGTCAAACACTGTAACAACCGTTGATAGCTGAGTTGTCAATTGATGCTAGCATTAGGATAACTCATCGATGGATGCACCTATGGTTGCACACTGACATCAATTGTTAATAGCTAAAATATCAAATGCTAGTAGCCGGTGTAGTAGTATAAGGTGTATCAAAAGACTAGTAAGCATTGAAAATTTTTAAATGTCATTGGGAACATAGTAATAAAGTGTTTGGATGATATTGAATAAACTGAAGAAGCCGAGGAATCAATGAGTAGCATTGAAGAATCATCGAAAAAATTTAACAGAAATATCGATTTTAACTATGGAATCAATCGATAGTCTGGTTTGGCAACAAAATACATACTTAGACTGCAATAGAAATACCAATTGAAAGCGTAGTATAACCAATTTTAAAATTCCCGGTGAATGTCCATGCACTTAAGTGTAAGAATAGGTAACCTTATGTCAATTTGCCTAAATTTATATTTCACTTGAGTCACCTATTCCAACCCCACATATGGAAGTTTACTTCTTTTCATGGCAACTTTGCTGCCATTGTTTGAATTTCACATCTATACTTTTTTAATTTATCAAAATTGTTATATCATTCACTTTACACTTTAAGACAATGGGGATAGAAAAAAGAACAGAAATAACAATTAAACAAAAGTTGCAGATTTTAGCAAACTTAGACAACAAAATGAGTAGTTATTTCGGACAACTATCACATTGACAAAAGTACAGTAATTAAAATTCTAAACACAGTTTAGTTGAACATCAACATATTCCTTAATGGGACAAGTTCAGAAGAGTTAAACGAATTCCACTGTAGTAACCTCTGTAGTAATAGTGTCACAAATTATTTATTGGGGGGGTTAGATAAAATTTTTGAACTAGAAAGGAAAATGAGTCACGGATGAATTTTGATGACGTTGAGCCTCATTCGTAGATTACACAAGAGCTCATAATCAACAAGTTTGCTGAGTTTTAGCTCAGCCGAACAGGTGCCTTAGTTGACCCCCTGTTAACTTTTATGGCTTGTTGGAGTCGAAAATATATTTTTATAAGGTTGACACCTATTCTAACTTAATGCAGGAACACTTAATATACAAGTTTGCCTAATTTCAGCTCAATCGAACAGGNTAATCAACAAGTTTGCTGAGTTTTAGCTCAGCCGAACAGGTGCCTTAGTTGACCCCCTGTTAACTTTTATGGCTTATTGGAGTCGAAAAAATATTTTTATAAGGTTGACACCTATTCTAACTTAATGCAGGAACACTTAATATACAAGTTTGCCTAATTTCAGCTCAATCGAACAGGTGCTTAACTTGACCCAATCTTAAGTTTGGTGACCTATCGAGGTCAAATATCACATTTTACAGGTGAAGCGCCATGAGTTGTTGTTCAGGACTTATCAAACATGATGACGTAGGTCATTTGTGGAAATAGCAGGTGCCTCAGTTACGTTTAATTTGTGCATCCCCCTTTTGTAATTTCGTCTTTAATCACCTCGAGCATAGTGGAACTACGACCTTAAGGTACCCGAACCTTCGTTCACAGCCTAGAGAAGGGCACATTAATACAAAAAATTTCGATTAAATTAACAATCGGGTGTAATGAATCATATTCCGCTTTACAAACATCCATTTCTCCGTTGTGAGAAATGAACTACGTCCGTTTTTGAAAAGTGTTCTTAATGATATGCGCTTGCGACTGGATGGAGAGATAGTATTGAATCATTTGAAAATATTGTATACGAGTATTGCGTAGGCTAGCAAATAAAGAAAGGAATGATTAAAGTTTCAATTTGCTTTTTGATATTAATCCCTNACATTAATACAAAAAATTTCGATTAAATTAACAATCGGGTGTAATGAATCATATTCCGCTTTACAAACATCCATTTCTCCGTTGTGAGAAATGAACTACGTCCGTTTTTGAAAAGTGTTCTTAATGATATGCGCTTGCGACTGGATGGAGAGATAATATTGAATCATTTGAAAATATTGTGTACGAGTATTGCGTAGGCTAGCAAATAAAGAAAGGATTGATTAAAGTTTCAATTTGCTTTTTGATATTAATCCCTTAATACAGCTATTCTAAGGTGTAAGTTAGTAGAAACACTAAGAACAAACACTAACAAAAACATCAGAAGAGAAGTGTCAAAAATATTGAACACCCATTATTATATGTTGCAAACATTAAATATTTTTCTTGTCCGTCCGTCCGTCCGTCGGTGCATCAACTCAAAAACGAACTGATGGATCGAGATGCGGTTTTCGCTAATAGATAGTGCATGCACTAGGAACGAACGACTTCAAATATGAGCCATATCTGTCACATCTGACCTAATTTTTTTCTTCCGAAATCCAATTTTACCTTATGGTAATTTTTATGTCAAATAATAACTCGAATATTTCAACAATGGATGAATCGATATAGGGTTTCCTTTACGGGAAAGCCCATGCACCAAACGTACTCTTTGCATTATCATACCCAACCCCCCGCGCATTACCCGACCCCGACATTACCCTACCCTAGGCATTTCTTTACCCAGGTCATTGCCCTACACCATTATTAATTTACAAAATCATTACCTCACTCTGGGCATTATGCTGCTCTAGTCATTACCCTACCCTTGCCCCCGACTCTTCCCTACCCCGAGAATTACCCTACCCGGGAATTACTCTACACCGGACAGTAATTTGCCACAAATTATTTGCACTAAAATGACAAAAAAATTAGTGAAAAACTTGTTACAACCCATTCAGCGGGTCTCTTGTTACACAATNATTTGCACTAAAATGACAAAAAAATTAGTGAAAAACTTGTTACAACCCATTCAGCGGGTCTCTTGTTACACAATATACAAACGTATGATGGAAACAGTTTTCTCATTATGTGTTTGCAACACATAATAAACGAAAAAATTCAGCCGCTTTATAACAAAAATGCCATATGGAACGAGAAAAATTCAGTTTAGGAATCAGATTTTCGGATTCAAATCCTTAATCCTTCCATTGTGTTCTGATACTTCATGTTCAGGTTAAAATCTGTCATTTATTGACCTTGAAATTTAGATTTAGGAGCTGGTTTAGGTTCAGGTGCGGGAAATGCCGCATCAGTGACAAGTTTGGATGAATCAAAATTTACCATTCTAGTTAGGACAAAAGGTAGAAAATTCTACTGATTGCTTCCTATACCCGTATAATTATCTAGATAATGCTGGAAAATTCACGGAAATTTGGAATTGCTGTTAAGTCTACTCAGAAGTATGTTGCTGTAGTCATAATTTTCGACAAACAGATTCGTAATGACCCATGGATACTGGATAATGCATACAAATTTATTTCAGATAAGTTGACTATAAGTGGCAAGATATTGAATCGGGTATTTATTATAATGACAATCAAGNTATTTCAGATAAGTTGACTATAAGTGGCAAGATATTGAATCGGGTATTTATTATAATGACAATCAAGTACGCCATTAATTTCAAATTAAAATAATTTCCAAATTTTTACGAAGGTTAACGGACACGCGTGGTTTGTATTGGGAGGACAGTATCCTTCCGCACACTGATCAGTACAACAACGATGAATTATTGGAAGTATTTTATCGTGAGGAATGTAGCAATCTAGACGTTACTCAGAAAATTCTTGAAAATGCTATGAATAAATGCTTGAAGCTAGTGTACTCCAAGGAAAATTTGAATGTTTCTGATGATCTGCTTGATGGAAGAAAATTCGAATCATTCCCCGAAGAAGAAGAACTAAAACTTGTAAGTCACATAATACTAATCAAAAAATTATGTAAATTTATGTAAAATGTGATGTACCCGTTAGTCCGCACTAGTAAATATTTTAATTTAAGGAATTATGTTGCCATAGAAAGGAAGTACTATTTAACAAAAAAAAAATAAGCATTTTATCCGTGCCTTTCTAGGATCGTGAAAAAATGCATCAAGCAGTAAATGTGGACATAGAAATAGGATTCAATGAGAAATAAATAATGACCGTTATGATATTCTACAAGAATAACTATGGGTCTTCAACTGAAACCACAAGTAAAAACAATAAATGATCTAGAAAGAAGTCCATCAAGAAATTGAATATTACTACGGAAATTATACCAAGGTGTACGATGACAAACTTTGTGTGGTAAAAAGCCCCTTTACTGTGAAATGGGGTGTGGGGAAAGGGGAGAATTATGCTTGAAAAGTTTGAGTAAGGGGAGTTAAACATAAGCTTACCTTTTATTTCATATTTTGGGATTAATGTTGCAAAACAACAAAAATGATAAAAGCAAAGCAACAGAAATAAGAAAATACAACAGGATTCCTGTTGTATTTAAAATCAAAATCGTGTTGTGTACATGAGACGATTTTTCTGTACACAACACGATTGTGACGTAAGTACAGTAGGAATCCTACTTTGTACACAATAACATTTCTGATCTAAATATGACAGAAATCCTGTTGTGTACACACTATTTCTGACGTAAATGTAATACAAATTCTGTTGTGTTTTCACATATCTGTCGCATATAATTCATGCTGTTTTGCAACAATAATGCCCTCATAATTTCTATAACGGTTCACTCGTGGTTTTCAAAAAAAAGGAACGTCAGAAATCTGTAAGGAATAGTGGTACCGTTTCTGTGCAATTTCTCACCGCTCTTTTATTGAATTCCTTTACACTCGAGCCTATTTTTTGCATGTGTTGGAATAGTGGCGATTCGAAACTTGTTGGGCTCTCACTATTTTTATTCACTTGAATTATCACAAAGGAGAAAGGTGTAGTGTTCTCCATGACTCCGGGTTTAGCCGGAGTCGGAGTCACTGACTCCGGAGTCACCGACTCCGACTCCAAGAAAATTTTGGAGTGGCTCCGGAGTCACTGACTCCGACTCCTTGAAAATAAGGAGTGACTCCGGAGTCGGAGCACTGACTCCGGAGTCGACTACGGAGTGAAAATTCACATTTACTTAGATTTCGCAAATACATATTATGCACATGGTTCTTTTTGTGTGGAGGTGGGGCAGTTGTCAAAAGAATTCCATTAAAAACATCAAAATTCAGNAGATTTCGCAAATACATATTATGCACATGGTTCTTTTTGTGTGGAGGTGGGGCAGTTGTCAAAAGAATTCCATTAGAAACATCAAAATTCATCTAAAACTCGGCAAATTAAGGACAAAAGTCTCTAAAAAAAGTAAATTAAGTTAGGAAGTTATCATGAGAGAGGTCAATGAATTGAAACTAATTTGTGAGAGACTTTGCCGAGAAAGACAAGAGCCGACATTGTCCCGGCTCTTGTTTACGTATTAGTCTTAAAAATTAGTAAACAATATCTAATTTTGAGTTGTTGGATTCTTCGTCGGCATGCCTCCATTGTTTAAAATAATTAAATTTTGAAATGCTCCTAAAAGTAGGAGCAAAGCAACGGTATATTGCAGCTACACTAGCTGTTATTCAAAGCGACCCCTATATATAGCAGCAGAGCTGCAATATTTAGTGTATCTTACCTTACTGACATACGTGTANAAGTAGGAGCAAAGCAACGGTATATTGCAGCTACACTAGCTGTTATTCAAAGCGACCCCTATATATAGCAGCAGAGCTGCAATATTTAGTGTATCTTACCTTACTGACATACGTGTATTCTGTTTGTGATGTAATGCTACATGAGTTCTGCGCATGACATTTTTTTGGAGCTGACTCCAATTGTGTGGAGTCGACTCCGAAGTCATTGACTCCGACTCCTTGTTTGCATATGCCTGCTCCGGAGTCATCTACTCCGACTCTATAACAAACCACGGGTGACTCCGGAGTCGGAGTCAAGGAGTCGACTCCGACTCCGACTCCGGAGTCGGAGTCATGGAGAACACTAGAAAGGTGTATAATAAAAAAGTTTTCATTTGTCATTTTTTTCGTTAAACTCGTAAAAGGTAAACAAATAAAGTGGTATTAGATAACAACATACATAAACCTACACCTAATATATTAGGAATTAATATATTAATAATTAAACATAAAATAACGTAGGCAAAAGGAAGTATGATGCAAGTTGAATATGATTAGGGGTTTGCAAGAATATAATTATCGACACCTCAAGAAAATAGATAATTACCTACACCTTGGACGTGAATCAATTAATTTTTTATTAATAATTTTTACAAGTTAACATTTGTTATTTGTTAGAGGAAAGAGTTTTACAAAAATGNTATTAATAATTAAACATAAAATAACGTAGGCAAAAGGAAGTATGATGCAAGTTGAATATGATTAGGGGTTTGCAGGAATATAATTATCGACACCTCAAGAAAATAGATAATTACCTACACCTTGGACGTGAATGAATTAATTTTTTATTAATAATTTTTACAAGTTAACATTTGTTATTTGTTAGAGGAAAGAGTTTTACAAAAATGNGAATTAATTTTTTATTAATAATTTTTACAAGTTAACATTTGTTATTTGTTAGAGGAAAGAGTTTTACAAAAATGGCTGTGTTTATTGTAATATTGATAGTTGTAATTAAAGGTGCAAAGAAGGTATCTTTTTGAGGCATGTTAACGTATCGGTTGGCTTCATTTCAATCATGGACACGAAACGAAACGATAAACTGAGTTCTCAATCCGAAACAAAACGGTTACTTTTTCTATCAATCCGCAACAAACGGAACAATAAAGAAACAATCTGGAAACGATCTAGGAATTTTAAAGAATTTAATAAATTTGAAATTAACAAATTTTTCATTCTATTTGTAATGCATGTACGATTGCAAAAACAAAAATTGTAGAACAGTTTAGTTCTGCCGATTCCTGAACAATTTGTTCCAGAAACTTTGGTAGAAACCAGTAGCAAATAAGGACCAGGGGGGAAATATGTATGGAGCGAATATCTTTTCTGTACATACTAACCACGCAAAAGCTACTAATTCAGAATATCTGAACACAAAGAAAGAATATAGTGAACAAAGCAGGATATATCATGGAAACAAAAAAATGNCTAATTCAGAATATCTGAACACAAAGAAAGAATATAGTGAACAAAGCAGGATATATCATGGAAACAAAAAAATGTCGTTGCTATATAGAGACAAACGAGCCATTAGCAATAGGAGGAGATAAGAATATGTGATTAACTTAAAAATTACAAGACTAATTCGACTACAGAATTGGTCATAATTTTCATTGGTTAGCTGGTAATGTTTGAACATATAAGTAACATCTTTACTTCCAAATCCCGAACATAAACTGCGAGTTTGCTTTGTTGATTAANAATGTTTGAACATATAAGTAACATCTTTACTTCCAAATCCCGAACATAAACTGCGAGTTTGCTTTGTTGATTAAATCATGTTTGTGATATTCCTGAAAATAACTTCTGCGACATGACCTCTAACCAATTTTCATCATTTGCAATCAAAAATTTTTACACAATATCCAAAAAATGTGCGAAATCGACGGCGATTTATAACATGAATTATACGAGATCATAATTGATTATTTAACACTATAGACAAAATTGGATGTACACAAGTAGACGGCTATTTAACACGCAAAAAGCAGAATCAATTTGAACTCAATTACAAATTTTAATTAAAAGAATTTCACTAAAATAAAGCTGAAATAAAACGGAAAGTAACAAACTTGTGAAGGTTCAATACGCTGAAATTGCATGTTTCCATATCGTATCTGTAAAGTAATTTAGCATCAATTATTTTGATTTTTAATATACGTAAAAACATTTTACCGCTTCCAGATCCTTTCCGGTTCGTTTCTGAATCATGCGTTACCCATATCCGAAAGGAAACGAAACGGAAGTTTAACGTTTCCTTAAAACTCGGAAACGAAATGGAACGAAACGGAATTATCGTTTCATTTCGGATCCTGATCCGAAAAGTTAACATGAATAATCTGAATGAATGAATGAATTAATTAATGAATTAATGAATTAAATAATTAAAGAAAAATTTATAGATGGGGAGATTCTAGAATATTTTATAAATTAAATTATATACAGAGAGAAAGATTAAGTCGGAGACATTACCCCCATGTTTAGCCGCCGGGTCTACCATCAGCGTTGGACATTACTTTTACTCATAAAGTAAAAATTTGCAAATTGGGAAAAAAATTTTTCTTAAAACTAAGATTAACAGCGGGTACGTCCATTGCAGGTTAAATTNAATTAATGAATTAATGAATTAAATAATTAAAGAAAAATTTATAGATGGGGAGATTCTAGAATATTTTATAAATTAAATTATATACAGAGAGAAAGATTAAGTCGGAGACATTACCCCCATGTTTAGCCGCCGGGTCTACCATCAGCGTTGGACATTACTTTTACTCATAAAGTAAAAATTTGCAAATTGGGAAAAAAATTTTTCTTAAAACTAAGATTAACAGCGGGTACGTCCATTGCAGGTATAGCTTAATTTCCATTGCTTAATCAGCAGTTAGTTAACCTCTGGTTAATTATTTAATCGTCGATCAAGTTTTGGTCGTCCAACAAACTCCAGTTAGAAAATTTTAATCTCCGGTTAACTAATCATTGGTTATAGAGAATTCGCTCTGTCAACACTACGAAAACATAAGATTTCCAAATTCTCACTCCTCATTGGCTCATTCACATTTCGGGAAACTTCAAAATCTGTTTGAGATTTAAATATAAATATAACTCAACAACTTTTGACCGAGTAAATTGAGCAGACTATTATTATCCTACTTTCATTAATTTATGATTATAATTATTGTTTATGAAAGTAACAGCTGGTAAGTCCATTACTGGTTATTCACACTATTAGTCACACTATTATTTTGCTCTGAAGTATACTCCAATAAGATGTTCTATCTATTGTTAGATAAGTAATTGTTAAGTCGAAATTTGCTTAAATTTTTACAAACCTTACTATTCTCTTACCTTGGAAAGAATTTTTAATGTAGTGAATTTACTTAATCGAAATCTTTCTCTTCAAATAAATCAAATGTGTAGATACGCTTTGGTATGACACGTATATCAGGAAGCGGGTAAATATCATCCAACAATTTAAGTTCGTCATCTGAACTGTCGTGATCTTCCACCTGTACTTTAGAACTTTTTACTTCCCACCATTTTTATTGAATATTGTCTTATTTTTAATATAGAATTACTATTTAAAATTCAGATTAAATTCCTTAACCGGAGAATATTGCTGGATTAAAGTTAATCGACGGTTAGGGAAGTTAACCGCTGATTAAGTTTTAACCATCGTTGGTAGAGCTCAAAATCACTAACCGGTGATTTAATTTAATTTTAATCCACGATTATATTTAACCAGCAATGGACGAACCCTCTGTAAGTCTAATTTACTATTTTTAACTAAGACTGAATTTAATTTATAGTGAAAGCAACAAATCTTTAGGTTAACGGATCATTTGCTCAAATTGTCCTTCATCCATTCCAAAACAATAATTCAGCCGATCATAAAATTCTCGTCTTACATTTTGTTGCAATTGAGGATTTCGGTTAAGGATTTGTTGCACATTTAACTGTAAATTAAACTTAGCCTTAGTTAAAAATAGTAAATTAGACTTAATCTTAAGTCTTAAGTAAAAAAATTTCCCCAGTTTGCAAATTGTTGCTCCATAATGCTATGCGCAAGAAAATATCCAGTTATTATGTCGCTTACAAGAGATCCTGAAGTTTGACCTTGATCTTTGACCTTAAGTGGGTGATCATCGACAAAAACATAAAGGGGAAGTTACTCAATTCAATAGCCTGAACAAGTTTTGTAAATAATTAAAATTATTATTATTGAAATCGTCCTTTTGCGTGAATGCCCATGGCTAATGGATGGGTAAATGTGTTAACAGAAGGGGTAATGTCTCCGACTTAATCTTTCTCACTGTACACTTATATTTATTCTTTAATTTAGAAGTATTATTATTAGAATTAATATAAAAGGTGAATTTCTCTTTAGAAATATAATTGAGTTGATTATAATTATAAGATTAATAGTTTTTATTTCAATAAAAGTCGTTATATAGATGTTGTATAAACATTCATGATTAGAATATTTACATTAAAGGTGTGTCGGTCGGTTGTTCTATTGTAACATTTAGTAAGGTTTTTTGTAATGTAATCTGTACCTCTTAAAAATTATCAGTTGTTTAATGATAATGTAAATACAATTTCATCGGCTATACGTGAAATTATAAGATATACAACTTGAATGTAATGACAATGATTCATCACACAAATCTATTGTTACCGTCTAGTACCAAAGCATGAATAATTGCTCTAACTGATAGATAGTCCTTGCTTTGCGTTTGTCATCACACATCCCTAGTAGAGTTTACAATTAAAATTTTGAGAGTTGGAGTAATTTTTAGACAAATTCAAATTTAAAACTAATTGTAAGTACATGTTCACTACATTGTATCAAAACTGAGAATTTTCAATTCCGTTAACTCACTCGGTATTTGTTGACCTTACATTTCTCTAGTTGTAAGAGGATATTAATATTGTTGCGTCCGTCGGTTCGCCTCTAACAAATAAATTGTTACTCATTTACAACATTTGGGAACTGACTATTCTCATAAATAGTATTACATGATTTTGTTCAATAAAATTCGTGTTGTGTTCGCCACTATAAGACAATCAAAACGGTGTTTGCAATCATCGACGATACGCTAGTTTTTGTATTGTAGAATTTCTCTGTTAACTGTTGGATTCAGAATGATCACTACCAAAAGTCTACTAATTTGTTTCTAAATAATCATGATTAAACAGGATAAATTTTGAGGGATATATCATCTTCATCATATACTTTAGTAAGTCATGTACAATGAGAAAAGTATGGGTAACCAAGAAATACCTATTACAATGCGATTCATCTGTTGTAAATTCCAAAGAAGACAATAAACACTTTCAGTGTAACATGACATCGCTGCAACCATCACAGTGAGTTTAAGAACCAATACACGGTTTAACTATCAGTTATCTTGTAAATCCTGTTTTTTATTGTACAATTTGTTAATCAAAAATTGACGTCTATAAAATGTTTCATAGTTGCTAAGAGATGGTATTACCATTAATCTTTCAATTTATCAAGATGGAAATTTCATGAAAACTAATTTCTTGAAAATATTTGAATTTGCTGGCGGAAATTTCCATTGATTAAGATACAACCCAACTATACTTAACCTCGCAAATTATAAATTTATCAGTTTGCATCTTAATTAATCTGTATTTTAAAATAGATTTCAAGCTAACATTAATTTTCTGCTTATTGCTTGGTATTTTCTAAAAAAAACTGTTTTTTGAAGAATAAATGTGCACAGCACTAATATTTCCATGACGGGCCAAAAAAATACTGAATATTCAGAATTTTTATTACTGCATCCGGACTTTCACTGTATCCGATTTCATTATAATATAATATTTTAATATAAAAAGTTTTATGTATACAACTTCACTAACATGGGAACAGTCATGACTTGCAATTAAACTTTCAATTGATTTTGGGCTTTTCATAAAGATATAACTCCCCCGGGGATAAAAACACTCATCCGCTTTCACCAGAAGTGATTGGAGAGGGGCTGAGGGTTCCCAAAGAGGCACACAAAAGTGGGACACTAAGAGTTGGAGAAAGTAAAACGATTGTGTTCGTCTATTTCCGTCTCTCTAAATGATTTGGCTGGTGTGGTCAAGGTATATGGTTATGTTCACTGACTCAATGTCTTGCGTTCGAATCCTGCTTTTGGTATTCTTTTTTTTTCCCGCTAGTATCTTGGCTAAATGTCCTTCCATACACTCTCATTCAAACATGATGCGAATGAGATGGAATTCCAACGCCTTTACTTTGTCGTCATTGTTAAATGCTTTGAACTATAAATCTCCAAAACCAACAATATAGAAAGTAAATTATCACTAGCATCTGTTAAGAAATCTTTCGATATGGATCCAGCGGTGAGTTATAAATTACATAAATAATTACACAAACATTAGAAGATATGGGATTGATAAAGTAGGGTAACAGAACGCGATCTACTTCTAGATTTGAAGAGGATGCTTTGGGTTGGATAAATCCATTGTCTGTGGGGGTTCAATTTCTCCAAATTTTGCGCCAAGAATTTCCTACGTATACGGAGGCGGAACCGACCAAATATGATAGCTGTGTAGCTGCATAATTGTATGATCGATTCATCAACATGTTGGACGATTATGTGTTTCATGAAGTTGAGCTATTTGAAAATGAGAAGGGTATTTACAAACAATTTTTAGCGAGTAAAACCAATATCCACCATATTTATATTTGTATGCAAACTTCGTAGAAAATTTTACTGCCGGTGGTGATGAAAGCTGGAGTGAAAGTGAAGACGAAGAGTCACACCGACAAGAGAAAATTTCCATGACAACCAAAAAAAGAATTCTAGGAGTGCACGCAGATAATCCCACATATAAACTTTCAACCCTGCGTCACAATGGCTGTATTGCACTAACATCCATGCGACAATTGAAAGTGTGGAAAGAACAATTGGCCCAAGGTGGTACAAAGCGAGAAAAGGTCAAAGAAATTCATCAATTTGTTCAGTCACAATTCGATGAGTCTCGTAGAGCCTGTAAAGTTATCAAAACAATTAATTTACAGCAATGGGGCAGTCTCAAAGCAACAGAAGTTGGAGCAAACTATTTTAGAGCAAGCGCATCTTGGACCCAAAGGTTTAAATCACACAACAAAATAGTTTCACGGAAGGTGACTCATCTCGTAAACAAATATGAAGTTTTGAATATGGACGAAATTCTGAAAAGAGCCGAAGATTTTAGACGCTTTGCCAAGTCCAAAATGGCAAACTATCCTCCATGTGCAATTGTAAACACCGATCAGTGTGGCTTTGCATATGAGCTAGTGTCAAATCGCACCCTGACGCATTTAGGAAAGAAGAAAGTTTTTGGCTTTGCGCAATCTCCGAAGAATCTCGTAACCCACTCTTACACAGTTCAGTATGCCATCAGCGCCGCGGGATCCGTTGTAGGCAATGCGCTTTTGTGTTTACAAGAAAGTTCGGGAAGACTTGGTCCTAAGCTGGAGCATGGACTTTGAACGGCGACTGCGCCGAACCTAACCATTACATGCAGCCGTTCCGGAAAACTTTTCACTTCACTTGTTAAGTGGTACAACGAGCAAGTGATTGTAAACGAAATGACGCAAAACTTTCTATATCTCATTGATTCATGATCAGGTCATACTAATGAAGATATTTACAATTCCGTTTTCGGGCACAATAACAATAAGCCGGAGGCTGAAGTTATCATCATCCCTGAGAAATGCACTTCACTCTGTCAGCCATTGGACACAACCTTCCATAGACAATTAAAGAAGTTGGCTCGCACTATTATGAATCACTATGACTTTTTTGTGGAGCCATTTGGAATTCATCCCAACGACAAAATTACTTTCGTCGCGGAATCATTAAACTACAATCTCTGCTTCACCACCAACTATCGGCACCTATTTTTCAACCAATGATAAGGTACTCATTCTATTCTTCTGGACTACTTGATCAGAAAGAAACTTTTCTGAATGTGGAAGAGGTTTGCTTCAAATGGACAGAAGCGGATTCGGTATCCTGCATCAAATGTGATCTACCAAAATTCATAAAATGTAGTAATTGCAGGAAAACTCTTTGTTTCTCATGCTTTTACTTTATGTTTCATACAACAGACTGCTACTCATAACCCTGGTTTTAATTTAAAATTTCTCAGTTTTGTTTTTTGTAAAGTCCAATAAACAAATTAAAAATATAACAAGACTAAGAAACTAGGCTAATTAGGCTGTTGAATAAAATAATTGAATTAAATGGTAACAAAAAACGCTTGATATACTAGTAAGTTTATGGTGAAAAAATTCTAGGAAAGTTACAAAAATAAAAAATAAAACCAAGATTCGAACACCAAACCACCGGAGAGGAAGCTCTCACTCTCTCTCTCCCTTACACCACACATGCAATGAATAAGATGTAAAAATAAGAGGACCTGTATAGTCTTGCTTGTTCTAAGTAGTATTGTCGCAACTACTTGTGAGCTTTTCGGGATACGTAGCGCTCCACAAATGACCTCCGGTGAAATAGAAAACATATTTTTGTGCATGATTCAATTAAATCTACAATATAAGTCCAAATTTGATTTGAAATGAAATTTCAAGTCATGACTGTTCCCATGTAAGTCCCTACTTTAATATGAAAGGACTCCACTGCATCACCAAATTATGTTTCCGTGATTTGCTTGTTAAAGAATCGATGCCTTCAACTAAGGTACTAAAATGCGACCAATGATTTTTGTTGTAAACATTTCTGTAAAAACCCACTCATTTAAGTTATCAGCGACGGTGCTTATATTTGCAATAAATTCTTCGTTTAATATATTGACGTATCCCTAAAAATTTATTTTGTATTTACCAGTTGGTACTGTTTGTCACAATAAGTTCTAGTATTACTGATGCTAATATCCACCGTTAGCACATCTAGCAATGATGTGAGGCAGTGAATATATAAATTACATATAACCATTTTCAACAATGGTGGAGAAGTAACCTTCATTTTAGCTGTAAAGTTATGACTTGAATTCCATATTTGGATTTAGTTAGCGAGTGGCTCTAATATTCCAATTTGGTAAGAAGTAATAAATGAAAAACTCGCAAATTTTAATATTGTTCGATATGAAATAATTATTATAAAGTTTTATTTTTTAAATAGAAAATGGTTTAGTTGGTAAAAATTTACTGCAAACATCCTCTGAAACCGATCCTCTTCTTGCAAAGTTAATGTAGAAGAATTTTATTATTTACAATATAAATACAATTCCAATTTTTTTTAATGTTTAAAACAACCTAATATTTTATTGATTGAAACAAATAATGTTAGAATTTGTGTTTTATTTGATTAATATTCATATGTAAAATTATGACATATTACAGAAAGTTCAAACTTCAAGGTCTCTTACTCGGAAAAACTCGAAACACGAATTTGACTCTATTGTGTAACTTCCATGTGGTAGTAGTCTCGCATGTCCCATTTTTTTTTGCTGACTAAAATCTGACGCATAGCCGATTGTGTGGTTAACGTGTAAAGTCCAACTTTTTTTCTAATTTACTTTATCAGTTTTTCCCAACAATTTCATTTTGTAGACAATATAAATACATACACGGTTAGTTCAAATCAGAAATATCAACTTCAAACTAGTCAATCATATTTTGATACAAAAACTCTACCCAATGGATAACACAGGTTTCACAGTGACATTTGTCAGACAGTAAGTTCGTATTATAAAGATTTTAAAAACATTATGCACACAATATTTTTTATTAATTTTTTTTTACTTTCAGTGGAGAGACAGACCATAACAAAAATAATATTATGCAAACATTTACGGATGTGCCTTTAAATGAGACGGGCTACACACAAGTAATTCATTGCCTATACGATTTACTAAATTTTATGCTAGAAAAAAAAATTTTTTTTTCCACAAAATTTGTTTTAATTCAAATCTTTTATCTATGCATAGGCGAATTTATTGGGTAAAAAGTTGAAAGATTTTCATTTCACAAAAGTTTACTCCAGTGACATGATTCGAACACAAGAGACCGCCAAATGTATTCTAAGCAATTCAGAATATTCTCAAACATTAAGCGTGATTCTGGATCCTCGAGTGCAAGAAAGAGTAAAATTTGTTGACTTTATAGCTGTTATATTTAGACAATTGTACATTGTTAAAATTTTTTCATTATTGTTATAGAACTTTGGAGAACTGGAAGGTCAGAATGGTTTGATTTGGGTCAAAAAGGCAATAGAATGGAGTAAAAAAGAGAGAAAATCTATATTACAATACGACCTTGAAGATAGAGCGGCAGAATCTTACAAAGAATTTGTATCACGCATATTTTCATTTTTTGATGTAAAATAATTTTTTTTACATATTTATTGTATTTTTATTTAACTATTAGAATTTATTACTTTAGGAAATTGATGGAAAGCCTGGTGAGAACATTCTTGTAGTAAGTCATGGACTCTGGATAATGACACTAATGGAACTGTTGACTATCCAAGCAGACCGTTTTGACTTCCATACTAGTCTGGACAATATGAAGGAACGACTACGGGAATCAATGAAAAATACGGCAGTTACAACAATCAAAATAATTAAGAATAGTAATAGCAAGACTAATATTGAATTATTGACATGCAGTGACATCTCTCACTTATCTTAGTCTTTATAAACAGAATGATTTAATATTAGTAGATATACAATTTGAATTAACTAGAATGAATTATTATTATATAAACTAGTGACTTCTATCAATACAAGGACATCGCACTATGAGATTGCAGGACTACATATTTTGCAAATTTGTCTCTATTTCTGATGAAAATTTGAGGTACTTCAGATCAGTTAATGGAAGTTGTTAGTTTTCAGTCAACGAAACTGTTGGATGTTATCTATTTAGAGTAATTTTATATGTTCCAGACACCATTTGTAGACACTTTTAGCAGTATTGTATAGAATTGTAGCTGTCGTAGCAGACAGTTTGACAATCTCTTTGTTTGGAATTATGATTTTATTTATCTAGACTGGTATTATTTTTAATTTGAAGAGTATCTGTGTTTAGAATTCAATAATATGAGTAGGGCTAAGCTAAGCCAACAAACACAGAAGCGTTTTTTGATTTAATCATAATTTTCACTGAAATTCCCGAAGGTATGTACTTTATTCCTTTAACTAATTTATTATCATTTATAAATTCTAAAATCACGGATTTTTATGAAATATTGCTGTATCGCTTCTTGATTCTTGCTAGAGCAAAAAACTGACATATTGGGCCTTAATTAAACTAGTAAGTCAAGATTTATTATTCATATTCATATTACCGTATTTCTCGGTTTAAATCCCTTGGGGAATTATTATTTCAAACCGGGCGAAAGGTGGGGAATTATTTCGAGGTGGGGAATTATTAATTGGAAGTGAAAATTTTGCTTCTTTTATAGTTGTTTACTTCTTATAAGAGTTAAAAAAAAGTACAAATAATGGAGTTTTCTTATCCATGTCAAGAATATCTGATTACTTTATTGGCTCTTTTGTCGTTTTGATATTTTTGTCGCCTTCTAAATTTTTTATTTTCCTCTTTTCATGTAATTTTACATAAAATTGTTTCTAATTTCCCACCTGATGACTTTTAATAATTCCTCATGGGGATTTATTTCGNCTTCTTTTATAGTTGTTTACTTCTTATAAGAGTTAAAAAAAAGTACAAATAATGGAGTTTTCTTATCCATGTCAGGAATATCTGATTACTTTATTGGCTCTTTTGTCGTTTTGATATTTTTGTCGCCTTCTAAATTTTTTATTTTCCTCTTTTCAGGTAATTTTACATAAAATTGTTTCTAATTTCCCACCTGATGACTTTTAATAATTCCTCATGGGGATTTATTTCGNTGTAATTTTACATAAAATTGTTTCTAATTTCCCACCTGATGACTTTTAATAATTCCTCATGGGGATTTATTTCGAGGTGGGGAATTATTATTTCAAACTAGCAAGGTGGGGAATTAATTCGGGAGAGGAATTATTTCGAGGTGGAGAATTAAATCGAGAAATGCGGTATTCATATTTTTATTATTCATATTTATATTCATTAATTTCCTAAATGAATGTTTATAATATTTCTTTTTTTGTTTTTCTGAACAAATTTAATGAAAACTTTATGGGGCAGGCCATAAAAAATCAAGTCGTCTTTAAGTTAAGTTGCATTTCTAATGAAACGTTGATATTAATAGACACTTGAAACTATTTAAAAAAATGTAAACTTTTTCGATAACTGTTTATTTTATCGTGTGAACATTTAGAATGGTATTCAATAAATATTCTCCACTGATACCCCATGATGTCATGATTGTAGTCAAGGTAAGCTAAGCTTGTTGCACTTAGGTACTGTCCCCCTTAGTTATTTAGTTTCCATGTATTTTATTTAGCTAATGTACATGATAACAAACGAATTTGAATTTTTTAAAGTGCCTAATGTCTTCAAAAGACTTGAGTTGATGAAGGAAAAAAATACGAAAAAACATTTTTGCAAACAATNCTAATGTACATGATAACAAACGAATTTGAATTTTTTAAAGTGCCTAATGTCTTCAAAAGACTTGAGTTGATGAAGTAAAAAAATACGAAAAAACATTTTTGCAAACAATTTTTTTTTTTGTTCAAATCCTTTGATTATCATAAGTTATGTAGGAAAGTAAAAAACAAAAATAGTTGTTTAAAATGAACTTCAATATTTTGAAATGTTGATAGTTAAAAGTTTAGAACAAATTTATAATGCAGATTTGTGTAATTTTTTTAAATGTAAAAATTTCAAAAAGTGAATTCAATTAATGTCAATCTAACTTAAGATTGACATCTTTAGCATGACTCATGAAGATCTAATTTCTTGGCTAAAATGAAGAAATCAACATTCTGGGATCTATTTTTCGAAGGAGAGGTCAAGCTCCTGCCAACCCGGTCGTCACTTTCTGTCGGGTTTATTGATATTACAGTCCATATCACTTGCAAAGAGGCTAATTTTGAGGGCCATGACTAAAATGCTTACCAACAACATGCTGACCGAGAAAAGGCTGAACAAGTTACAAATAAGAGATAACATTGTTCAGCATTTTATGTCAGCTTTTTGTCAGTATTTTAGTCATAACCCTCAAAATCGGCCTCTTCGCAAGTGATATGGACTGTAAGATTAGATATTGCCATTCTTTCAGAATGGCAATATCTCTCTCCGAGCACCATTACACACACCGAAACACATTGAGGATTCTTTTGATCGACGGCACGCACGTGGAAACAAAATCCTCATCTGTAGAACAATAAGTTACGATAAACAACGTCCGGAGGAGTATGGAATACACTTTTTAGTTAAAGGACATTCATTATGTGCAGTGAAGTAAGATAATGTCTGGCAGAGAAAGGAGGGTGGTTCTTTCACTTCGTTGCGGCGCTTATCCAAAGAACCCTTTTCCACCAGTATGATGCGCAGGTTACCAACGGCTGTCGGTATTAACTTTATTAGGTTACCCAATGCACTGCTACAGTTATGAATTTAACATTCCTTGGCTATTCATAACCAGTTCTTCGATAACAATCTAAATGTCTAAAAGGTGGAATTAAAAGTGTAATCTTATATGTGAATGAAAATGAAAATATAATAGACGAAATAGGTGTAAGTACGGCGCTCAACTTTAATTTCAATTTTAAAGTTTTCCGTTTTACACTTCAAGTGAAAGAACAACCCTCCTTTCTCTGCCAGACATTATCATACTCCACTGTATATTCCTTTTCAGAATTTAAGAATAAATTCTTATCAATCTAACATTTATTTATTCCCAATAACCATGAGGTTTTGAGTAGTTGAATTAACTCAAGTGGTACATTATATTACATCAGCACGATTAGGGTTCAGTATCAGATTTACGGGAATCGATATCGATTATAAATAAATACCATAACCTAGACACGGAAAAGCACACAAATTCTGTTTCATAGCTTCATGTTGTAATGAGTCTAACTCTTGCCACTCCATTTTATCTCTAACAAAGCCAAGAAACAAACTTTTTTTGCCTTTTTTGAGAATTTTTATATTTTTAAACCGAATAATAAAAACTAAATAAATCCCGACTTATAATTGTTTTTTTTTGTTTTGCTTTTAACACGAAGAAATTGGAAAATTTTGAGAGAAACTTAAACTTTTTTGTTACGAAATTTAATGAAAAATTGTTTATCGATTTTTTTAAACGTTGAAATTGATCACAATGAGACAAAGAAATATTTTAGATATTTTTAACTGACCAGCAAATTACAACTGAATTTTTGTACATCTCGGCAAAGACGAACATATTATTCCGTTGTTGTTTGTTCACGCGTAATTCGAACCTGAGCTATCAGGAACCAAATATTCTGAATCCTAGGTTTTCGACTTATCCGAGGTTTACTGTAATGTGGATTATTTATAATATCAGTACAAATACCAGTAATGTTTTGGAACATCGTTCCAGTTTAGGAGAATGGAGAAGAGATGTGAACCTTGTGGTGATAGTCGTCGAAGTAACGAGTGAGGTCATCGTATTTTCTCTAAAAAAAAATAAAAATGAAAACATTTAATCTCTCATATTATGTCATTTTCGTTGATTTCGAATAATCAATTGTGCAGAAGTGCACATAAACCATTGGACAAAATTTAGTAATCCAATTTTGTCACCTTTTTTGCTTCTGTTGGTCCTTGACTAGAAGTCAACCTGTTACTATTTGATTGTTCAATGAATCCATTTCTTACTTGCAGAGACAGTTCATCCAATCGCGGGATTTTCTTCGCACGAGTCATCAACAGAACAGCTTCCAAAACACGACTATGCATTTGAGTCATTACTAGCTTCTTCAATCCTAACAGAGTAAAGAACGTACTAAATATTAATAAATTTTAGTAATGAGATGAGAAAGATTATAAATTTTAATATTAAATCACATATTTAGTGTCACCCATCATGCGCATGCGCGTCTCAACTTTCAACTCCACTACCTAAATATAAACATCTTTAAAATCTTCCCCCTCTCCCCTATTCTCAAAGGTCTGACGTCTTCACGATGTCACCTGTCAATAACAATCCTCAAGTACTTTCTCCAGAAAACGGATATTAAAAATCTAGGGACATGTGCGGTATCTGTGAAATTTTTTGTCACTTTTCTGAGTTTGACTCAAAAAATATAAAGGAATAAAGTTTTTTCCTAAAAAAATTTTTTGACAAAATTTTTTCAAAATACGATTCTCTATCGCTGTATGCATTTTATTCAATTAATTCATCTGTTCGGACGCATGGAGCGATTTATTTGCATATGCGAAACTACTTTCACAATTAACAACAAAAGTGTGCTAATTGTGAAAACTAGGTGTGGTAATTGTGAAAAGTTAGATAGAATTAATTTACGGTCATTTCAACTTAAACTTTTTTCATAAAGTGATAGAGAATATCATACTGATGTTGATAGTGAAAACTAGAACATGATCCGCTTTTCTGGCTATTTATGGGAACCTTCTAAGTATTTATGGAAACCTCCAAAAATTAATGGTTGAAATATTTTGAAACCCTATCTCTTAGCATGTCTTTCCTCGTCCCTTCGATTTTTGAGAATTTTGAGTATAAAACTCAAGTCGTTGAGCCCATGCCAAAAGCATTGGGTTTTTTAAATTTCACAATTGCCACACGTTTGAGGATTTTGTGTGGTAATTGTGAAACTTGAATAACTAATTCAAAAATTAATAAATAAATAAAAAATTTTCGGAAAGTCAATCTAGTACTTCTAGGCTATCGATTGACAAAAGCTCAAAAACTTACAATGAATGCAGCAGCTGCAGTCTCCAACTTTCCAATAGTGCTCCAGAACTCTTCAATTGGAATTTTTTTTTACTTTTAGTTTTTGTCAATTATTAATTAAGTTTTATGAAATTTAAAAAAATTCCAACTGCCCAAGGATAGACAGATGTATTGTCTATATTTTCAAAAAAAAAAAACTCCCGCAAAAGTCTCACTGAACACAATTTTTTTGAACTTTTCACAATTACCACACTTTCACANGCTCAGACCTGTTATTAGTCAATCACGTACTGTTACTCAAGTCAAGGAATCCTTTATTAATACCACAGTAAGTTTTATGAAATTTAAAAAAATTCCAACTGCCCAAGGATAGACAGATGTTATTGTCTATATTTTCAAAAAAAAAACTCCCGCAAAAGTCTCACTGAACACAATTTTTTTGAACTTTTCACAATTACCACACTTTCACAATTACCACACATGTCTACATTAAAATCAAACTAAGAAGATGATCATTCTATACCTTTCAAATTTTCCAAAGAAGAGGGATTCCACACATGAATATCAAACTTTAGAGTTTTCCTAGTAGAGTCTTTACTGTACGAAATTTTTGTACACTGTTTTCTTGTAAGCTCGACAGCTCCACCTGTCAATACTGCCCAGTATTGATCTGTTGGCAAGTCTTCATCGTCGAAATGCATGTTGAGAACTTCCAAATCTGCCCAACTTGTCAAAATTGTTGTCATTTGCTCCTGTGTGGCAACAGTTACAGTGAGAGTTGTGAGATTTGGAAAGGCCTTGCTACAATAGGTTAGAACCCATTTGTGTGCATGGTAGTAGTCCAGAATTTTCAATTTTTTTACAGTACTAAACACAGCATCTATTTCTAAAAAAAATGGTTCCAGTCTGGAGGGATAGCGCTCATAGGCATCAAATTCAATTGTTACACTTTTCAAGGCTGGTAGGAATTTTGGTTCAAAATTCGTAATAATAATCCCTGGGTTTGGTTCTGAAATTTCAAGAACTTCAATTCTCAATTTCTTCAAATTTTTAAGTTCGGGTAGTTCAATCCCAGTGACAGAAGTAACAATTTTTATGGTCTTGAGTGTATCTTTCTGAAGATTGAGCCAATCGTTGAAACATTCGATGAATTCTGTTTCGTCTAGATTTTCAGCATTATCCAATCGGAGATTGAGATTCGTGAGTACTAGAGATTTATTTTTCCAGTAGGCCTTGTACTCATTCAGTCTCTTCACATAGAATTCCGTTCTTTCTGGTACAGAGAGCGAGCAGTTTCTATAAAATAAAGTAAAAAGTAAGTTCATGGTACTAAAAGTTCCATAAAACCAAAGTAAAAAGTGGGGTTCCTCCGAAACGGGTAAAATTCCGTTTCGGCGAGGCCGAATCTCTGGCCGAAGCTTCGGTCGAAACAGCCGAATCTTGCGTGTGACGTGTTTATCAAAATGGCTTGCCAAGAATATAACTGTCGTCAAGGTTTCGTTATTTTTTTTAAGAATAAAACTGTCGTAAAATTATTTCATTATTTTTTTTTTGTTTTGGAAAGTAACTTTGGGAACACTGTATGCCTCTGCTAGATAGCACCATTTTTATTGAACGACAGGAAACTGAAAAAACTAGCAATAGATCAGTTGACAGAAAAACGCTGGCGTTCCTAAATCGAAATCTGCCTCTCTTATGGCTGGGTATATTGTCGGTTAGTCTTAAAAAAT
Organism: Holacanthella duospinosa; assembly: GCA_002738285.1. Classification (NCBI taxonomy): domain Eukaryota; kingdom Metazoa; phylum Arthropoda; class Collembola; order Poduromorpha; family Neanuridae; genus Holacanthella; species Holacanthella duospinosa. The sequence goes on along the minus strand of NIPM01000316.1, from coordinate 128,823 downwards.
TTATTGGTTATATTTTAGTCGGAGAAAACTAACTATAATTGACATTTGTAATCACTACTAAGCCGCTAGATCGAACGGTCATCGAGATAATTAAAGCTGAATTTGGAACTAGTTGGCTTTTTATGGCTATGTGCACTAATGGTCGGTTTGTTAACCGTCAATTGAAATACCAACTAGTCCTAACTTAATTATCTGGATGACCGATCTATCAAGCGGGATTGTAGTGATTACAAGTGACAAATATCCCTCCGGCAATTAATCTGTGGTTAAAGTTAATTCCCCAATTTTCTCCGATTAAAATATAATGATTAAATTTTCTCTAATCGCCGATAACGATTAACCGACCATGGTACAGCTATCCATTAATTTTAAAACAAGATTTAATGTTACCCAGTTACCTCACCTCAGTCCATTTGCTGTAATTTCACACCAAGAACAAATAAAAAATTGAGGTTAACTGAAAACGGTTTGATTAAACTTTTCGGAGTCTAGCCAGTTACCAATGTGTCACCCGAAACACCGAATCGGAGCAACACGGCTTACGCCGAAACACGCAAAAGTCCATGATTCGGCGGCCGAAGCTTCGGTAAAACCCTATTAAAAAGTGTCTCACTTTTAGTGTTGTCCCGATGCAGGCAAACACCCGCATCGACCGATGCGCCGATTCAGTGTTATTTCGAATCGGCGATGCAGATGCATCGGGAAATGCAGCCGATTCTGACGCATGCGTTGACACCAACCGGTTTTGTCATAAGCAATGTTTTGTCGACTAATTAACGCCCTGCTTATAAAACATCGTGAATTTCGGTTTCATTTGTAATCTAAGTTAGGATAATCTTAAAGAATTTGGTAAAACTGAGCAATCGGATAATGAAATTGTAGTGATCCCAAATACAGACAAAACCCAGCCAGAGCCAGGTCCAAGCGGTAAGTATATATAAATTAAATTTTTTTATAAATAATATTCTAATTGTGTTTTGTTTCCACGTTGTACTTACTCAATTATTTAAATTATTTCGTAGCACATATCCCAAAAAGAAAGAGTCCGATTTGGAATTATTTCACTCAAGTATACATTTCAGAATGAATCGGCCGATGCAGCCGATTCGACTGTCCCTTGCATCGGCAACGCCGATTTGTAAAACTAGCTGAATCGGCGGCCGATTCATCGGCTTGCCGATGCATCGCGACAACACTACTCACTTTGGACAAATGCTAAGAGCCCTGGACAAAATCCCATTCCATTGGGGAGAAAGAAAACCAAAGTTGATGATGATGTTGTTGAGATTTGGTGATTGTTGAATCACATTGTAGAGAAAGTCTTGTTCTGTGGATCTTTTTACTCCGTCTTCTTCGTGTGCGAATTCTACTGACAGTGAGTTTAATTTCTTGAGCTGAGGCATTCCTACCCAATTATTTTGGTAGGCTCGTCCTATACATTTTGAGCTGTAGTTAGTGAATTTGAGGTTATCTAAATTGGGACAGTGGCGGAAAATGATCAAGATTTTGATGAGATCGTTCCAACCTCCTTGAATGTCCATATCTAGTTGGAGTTGGTGGACGAAATCACTGGCCATAACTAAAAACCGGTCTAATGTGGTGTTTGAATTGATTCCTTGAACTCGAATAAAAAAGTTTCGAAAAGGGAATCCACTTCTTCCGGTTTTCTCAATGAATTTACAAAAGGAGTCGAGTTTTTGTGATTTATGGAGATTGACTGTATGGCGAGACTTTGGAATGAGGTTATTCAGAATGTTAGTCCAACGCTTGCAGACCAACCGTCCTTGGAGCATATCCACTATTTCCAAATTTGAGAAAATATTGCATAGCAACTGAAAGAGAAAAAAAATATAATAAATTCAGTTAAAATTGCAATTGCAATGGAATTACGTTGATTTTGTTCATTAACATGGAGTTAGAAAACCAGAACTTCATCAAAAATTAATTAATCTCCAATATAATTTCGTTACTGACAAAGCTCAAAGCTACTCATAAGATACTTTAGAGTCAGGGTTACTCGGGCTACTCATGTAAACTTCGGTATACAGTAAATGATCCAAGTTTGCAACCATATTACTCCTCCCTGTCTCACATTCCCTTGGTGGCGACAACCGTGTTAACTCAAATATTTGGAGGGCACTATCACAGTCGACATTTAATTGAAACTTTATCAATTTTATTGAAATAACTTTAAACATCACTCTTGCTCATGGTATTTATTGACATGGTTTGTAAGTCATGGGCTGAAGTCAAAGAAACATCTATTGTTACTACTTCGCAAAAACTGAAAAGTTGGAGTAGAAGCTATTTGAAATAAAAACAACCTTCTCATTGTAACTTTACGGTAGACGTGTTTGGGAGGAGCTTTAATCTCACCTGGCCTATGAGTATTGGTTGCGAAGTTGGATCATTAGATATCGACATACGTTCCGTTTCCATTTAGTTTCAAAAGTGGTTCGGCGAACTTGAACGTCTTGAATATCTAAGATAATTCTTTACAATAAATGGAAATCTTAATTTTTGTGTTTTACCCTTGCAACCCCTAAGTTAATTGATCGATACACTCCCATCTTCATGGCTACTCATCACACGCAATTTCAAACTACAGTGGACCTCGCCTATTATGACCCGGGATGTCATGTGACCACCGTTATTATGAACCCGAACCGCCTGTCCCTGCCTAGAGATAGGCAAATTAATATTGAGAACCTCGGTCATAATGAACTCGGTTAAAATGAACACTTGGGTGTAATGAACCACATCTTGCGGTCTAGCCCTTCATTTCATCATCGTGAGAGATGAACCAGACCCTATTACGTTGGAAAAGTTATGCCAATTTAATAAAATGCGTTGTGAATGAATGAAGGATTGAAGTTTTGAATCACTGCACCAACGTTTTTCTTATTATTCCGTGATGCAGTGGACAAAATAAGACTTGTCAAATTTGAATTATCTACTATTCTTTATCCACTGTTACAGCATCTCTAAATCGTGAGTAAATCATTGCAGAATTCTGAAGATATTCCACACAGTTTTATCTACATTTTTTTCTGTTCAACTAAGTTCTTGGTTTATTTGGATTGTGAGGCTGCAGTATCTAGAAAAAGAAAATAATTGAACTAAGAAAAGTCAAAACATCGGATGTCATGAACATAACTTTAAATTTTATATTCGTTCATTATTCGGCTATAATAAACATCGGGTGTTATGAACCGAATTTTCTGGTCCTTACAAGTTCGTTATAGGTGAGGTCCACTGTACTACATCCCATTTTGATGGAAGTATACCACACCATATCATACAAGAGCGTGCGGCAAATTTCCATCATGATGGGAACTGAATGGCCTGTGCGATGATAAGCCGTATAAAAATTTTTTTTTTTAATTAAAATTTTAAAATTTGTTTTTTAATTATTTTATCCAAGAAGAGCCATCTAGACTTATTGTATCAATATTTTGCCACACATATACGTCAAAGGCAGTAAAACAAAATTCCTAAATTGTCGATGGATGGCAAAAAAAATTTCTTTCAGAAACTTCCGGTTTGAAAATACATGCGGATGTGGCTGTAAGGGTCTTTGCCATTATTTGCGAATATTTTTCATTTTTTCCTACTCTGATGAGAAATAATAATATTTCCGTGGAATTACGGAATAGTGACTGACTATTATCCATATTCATGGTTCATTACGATTAATTCAAATTAAGTATCAATTATTCGATTATAAATCGCAGCATCAGATAATTCCAAAACTCGGCAATAAGAAGTTTAGCGCTCAGCCCATAGCTCATAAAATTTTAGTAAGGAAATCTATCTGAAAATTATTCAATATTTTGTATTTGATGATTTCTATGAATAAAAACAAACCCAACCAAAAAAAATTTATTCGACAAAGGGAGCCATAGATTTATTCTCATGCTCTACTAACAACACCCCAATAGTAACTGAATCTGGAGAAAGCACCATTGTAATCGCCGACGAGGAGAATTAGTATTGGTTGTTAGGTTACAGTAGCGAAAGCATAACTGTAACAGCCCGCTGTAACCGCCAATTGCAACTGTCCGTTGTGTAACCGCCGATCCCTTTCGAATTGGGCGGTTACAATGGTGATATCCTTAAAGTCGTTAACAATTTACCATCGCTTCCTTATTCCAAAGAGCGATTTTTAAACCTACGATAGGAACCTAAACTGAAGTAACCCGAAGAGCATCAGAAATCGCCGCAGAACTCCCACTCGCAGTCCTAGTGTCCAAAAGTCGGCAAAATGAGATCTACCGCTCAGCCTCAGGTTCATAAAATTTTTATTTATAGAAAAACGTCTGAAATTTGTTCCATGTTTTGGGTTTGATGATTTTTATTAGAGATGTTTTGTAGGGACGTAAAAAATAAAATCGAATATTCGAAGGTTTTGCAAGTGGGGTGTCCATCGAATAGTATTATCAAAATGAAGTCATTTTAACGTTCCATGATCAATCTAAACTGAAAAGTTAGAATTTTATTTCTACAAACTAATCAAATTAAACGCAAAACAGTATAGTTTGTACAGGGTTATCTTATTTTTTGGATCACGGAGAAAGCTGTTTTCTTCTATCTCAAGTTAAGGGAACTTAAAAATTAAATTCAGCCAGCGAGAAATTCGAAATAATGAATAAAATTATGCGGTGTGAAGTCGGCTCACATAGCAACAATTTTTATTAATGAATAAATGTTTCTATTCTCGTGAACAAATTTGCTCATACCTGTGAAAAAATCAAATTGTCGCTTCTCGAACTGTTGAGTTGTGTTAGCTAGAACAACTGAAGGTGTTATTTGTGTTTAAATAACTGACAATTGATTATTTTTAACAAACTAAACATTGTTTTGAAGCAAACCAGAGAAATGTTTTGAAACAGACTGGAGAATGAACAGTTACTGCCACGGGTACCTGGCCCAACCATGCATACTCAGATTATTTCAAAATGAGCTTGAAGTCTCGACTACTCTTCCCTCTTACACTCAATCCTTTCTTTTGACTACATGTCTACAGTTTTGGATGACAATGTCATTGGTCGCTTTTCGTGAATTCTTCTAAAAGTGAAAGTGAAAATACTCATCGCAGTGCTTGTAATCAAATTCATAATTTCACAACAGCTCAGTCTATAATACTGAAGTTAGTACTGATAATTAAGATGGCAGAGTATATTGAGAAAAAGTGAGGTTTTCCCCTTGCTCGGAGTCAGTCGGTTCCTTTGCTCCATGCTTGAGACCAACCTTTCACTACATACTGTGCTAGGACCAATCAAATATTCTTTCGGCAATGTCCTCGCTACTTTTTGTTCCAAATCTGTCTACAGGAATTAGTAAGTAGAATTACACCAAGTAGGCAAATCTTGTATAAATTTCTTTCAATCTTGTCAAGATGAGATTTCATCAAGTTTTGATACGGCAAAGAGAAAATGATTGTAATGGCCCAACATGTTTCTACTAATTACTAACATATTAGGAACGGCTCTTTGTNCGGCAAAGAGAAAATGATTGTAATGGCCCAACATGTTTCTACTAATTACTAACATATTAGGAACGGCTCTTTGTGATATGATTGAATCTTCAATTAACAATTGAAGCGTAAGAAAAAAACACGGTTCATTTTGAAAATTTGAATCTCTTTTTGTTATAGTATCGATGATTTATACAACTNATCTTCAACTAACAATTGAAGCGTAAGAAAAAAACACGGTTCATTTTGAAAATGTGAATCTCTTTTTGTTATAGTATCGATGATTTATACAATGTTACTTTACTCTTATGTTTCGATATGCTATTGCGAGTCATTTCCTCTAATTTAAAAAATCCTTGCTGTCCACCCAAGGTAATCATCTTCGGCCAGAAGCCTCCGGTCAACGACCGAAGTCTGAAGCTTAGGCTCCGGCGCATTTTCTTCGGCTAGCCTAAGATTCGGTGCATCACAATTTGTTAGGTTGTTAGGTTAGTAATGTATTGTATTGATTGTTAGGTTAGGTTACAGTAATGAAAGGCCAATTGTAACAGCCGCTTATAACCGNCGGCAAAGAGAAAATGATTGTAATGGCCCAACATGTTTCTACTAATTACTAACATATTAGGAACGGCTCTTTGTAATATGATTGAATCTTCAACTAACAATTGAAGCGTAAGAAAAAAACACGGTTCATTTTGAAAATGTGAATCTCTTTTTGTTATAGTATCGATGATTTATACAATGTTACTTTACTCTTATGTTTCGATATGCTATTGCGAGTCATTTCCTCTAATTTAAAAAATCCTTGCTGTCCACCCAAGGTAATCATCTTCGGCCAGAAGCCTCCGGTCAACGACCGAAGTTTGAAGCTTAGGCTCCGGCGCATTTTCTTCGGCTAGCCTAAGATTCGGTGCATCACAATTTGTTAGGTTGTTAGGTTAGTAATGTATTGTATTGATTGTTAGGTTAGGTTACAGTAATGAAAGGCCAATTGTAACAGCCGCTTATAACCGCTCATTGTAACCTTCGATCCACTTCGCGTAGGCGGTTACAGTGGTGATTTCGCCACACACAATTTACTCCAAATCTCAAAGATTTGAAAAACCTGATTAGGGTATATATTTATGGGTGGTCGACAAAATCTTTATGTTGGGTTGTTAGTTTGAACACCTAACAACCTAACGGACGTCCTCAAATGTCACCATTTGTGTAGAAATGCAAGCATCAGAAAAAAGAAAAAAAATTTTTTCAAACTGAAATTTTTGCGTACATAAAATAATTTTTTGGAAAAAATTTATTTATTTTCTTTAAACTGTTTCAAAAGCCTTCAAATATCCTGATTCGTGGATAAATGGGTAGAAGAAAAGCACCGCCCGCTGATTGTATCAGCGTATCGGCCCATAGCAATATGCACTAGTGTTAAGACTTTTTGTTAGGTTGTTAGGTTAGGTTAATTAGTTAGGAAAGAATGGGCTGATACAATTAGCGGACGGTGCCTTACTTCGACGGAGAAATGCAATGAATGTATACCCAAATGTATACCCCAACCGAAAAACTTGCCACATTTAGGCTCGAAAATGTCAAAGTAATGCAGCGATTTCGGATGCTCTTTTTAAGCCTAAATGTGACAAGTTTTATGAAATACCAAGCGACCACAGTCTAACAAACAACCTAAAGGGAAATAACCCACACACCGCTGCCTTACTCCTTCTCAAGGAACGGTTAGCAACTGCTGACTAAATCCAGTCGGATGTCTAAGTGATGCTGAAACTGATCTCGAGTATTCAATTAAAAAAAAACATTCACCTCAGTCGGCAGTGACGATAAACCTTTTGCCGACAAAACCATTTTTGTTGAGTCCGACATCTGGAAATCTGACATCCAATGTACTTTTTGCAAAAAAACTATCTAGCCTCGGAAGTCGGAACTAAAAATGAACAAGTCCATTGTTGTTGTTTACTTTCGTGTAAATTGAGTCAGTTGTAATATAATTCACACACAACACTATCATGCCAAAGGAATGGGCATCGGAAAGCGTGGTAAAGGATGTGAAATACATAAATGTACTCGGAGTCATTAAGGTTCTCAAAATCGAAATCCATAAGACTTCAGGCCATCAAAATTGAAGTCTAGAGTACGATTTCTAGAAATTTTAGACTAAGATATCGTGAAAAGTTTCAATAGTGTATAAATAAAACTTACTTTTCTTAAGATACACAAAGGTTTATCCCTTTTCATTAAAATTGATAATTTCAAAGTGCTCGCCATCGAAATCCATTATTCGAAGAAGCTCGAAATCAAAATCGAAATTTAATTCAACTTTCCATTAGAAATTAAAATTGAAGTTTAAGTCTCGGTACAAACTGAATGCGAAATCGAAATTCAACATTAATCATTAGAAATTGAAGCCCACAACTTTTCAGGTATTCGAAATTTTGGATTTTGATTTCGAGCTAAGTTAGAAGTGCGGTTTGATAATTATGCAGGAATACAATGAGTCAACTGGGCACAGTCAGATTAACAAAAGTTAAAAACATTCCGATGTGTTCAATCATCGATCATTTTGTATGATTTGACGGAAAAGATAAATGTAAATATTGCAAGTGAGCTAATTTAATTTTCAATCAGATGAAAAATAAAGTGGAATTTCAAAAATTTATTTAAGAGTCTTTAACCGAAAAGAATTAGGTAACTTAGCGTCTTCGTGTCAATCATTTTGAGCTTTGATTACGTTGAAATAAAGTTTCGCTTCTAATTTTACTGTATAAACAAAAAAAAAATTGTTTTTTTGAATCTAAGTCACTGAGTCATGACGCAGGCTGGTATTGGGAACTTTTGCTCCGAAAGTCTGGCTTTGGAGTAAAAGTCGAGTCTTGCGTGAGCCTAGGCTAAAAGTATGGCATTGGGAACTTCCAAGTTTTCAAATTCCTGACCAGGGAAAGTATGGCTTTGGATAGACTCTTTTTGGCATACGCAACAACGCAAAATCCCGACCGGGAGATATATTTTCGAACTTCTCGTGACTTTCCGATCTGCAATACTAAATTAGTCAAAATGAGAGCGAAGAACTCAATTTCCAAAACATTTAACTTATACCCATACTACACTCATCTCAACCTCGTTAACAATTAGTAGTTGGGCAACAGTCAAGACACATTTGGCATAATCAATTAAATAAAATTTCTAATTAAGTTGGTAATTTTTAATTTAATAATCATAATTTTTTTATTTACGATGGACAGGAATTGATTATTACTGATGCTCTTTAGATTAGGTTGCTCAGGGTCCATGGAGACGGNAATTTTTAATTTAATAATCATAATTTTTTTATTTACGATGGACAGGAATTGATTATTGCTGATGCTCTTTAGATTAGGTTGCTCAGGGTCCATTTATTGTCGCTTCGCTTTATAGGGTAGGGCAGTTTTGGTGTTTGGAATGGGAAATTTTTGGGAGAAAATTTGGCACCGTTGTGTACATTTAGTTCTGTATGGATTGTTGTCATGAGAAACAAAAACGTGACAAAATATTTTTTATGACTTTTAATTAACGAAGAACGGTCCCAAATTTTTCCTCTAAAATCTCCCATGCCAAACACCAAAACTGCGCGACTATAAAGCGAAGCGACAACAAACGGTCTCCATGGACCCTGAGGCTGCTTAAGCTTGCAGTAAAGCATAAATAGGGTGTAACAATTATTCTGTTGCTAAGGGTTGTTTATAAAAAGGAGTCAGAAATCTCCCATGCCAACTTAATGATAAAAATTTCCTCTTGCCATTTGACAGAAATTTCGGCTTAGTAATCGTTAACATGGGTGCCTGTCAGAATTCATACAATCTTTTTAAGCTTCTAGCTGTATGAGGGATCGATAACAACAATCAGTCGTTATTTACGCATGCTACTGATTTTCAAAAGCCTATACCACATTTACAAACACACTGTACATCTCTGCTGCTAGATGTAATGGTCGCAATATAATAGCGTTAGAGCTGTTACATATAGTGTAGCTATTTCTAGCTTTGCTCCTACTTTTAAGGACTTACATCATTGCGAACCTTTAGTAGTATCTTTTTTAATTTTGCTATAAAAATTCTATATAAAAAAAAATAAAATAAGAAAATAATAATCAATTAATTGTAGAACAAATGAGGAAAACAATTTTTTGAAATAATGTACGTTGTGATTCCAAATATCACAAGTGTATTGAATTTAAATTGGAAAGCCAATTTTACGTATGCGTTTAAGAATGCAGCAGCAAAATTGAAATGTCAAAATTGAAATGAAAGTGTTCTATAAAATATACATAGCGCAAATTGAACAACCCTGAATCATTATAGTTTAATCAAGTTAATAAATTAAATCTTGTATTTAGGAAAAGTTTCTCAGCATCAATCTCACTAATATCTATGATTTATCATTTACGAAATGATAATATTTTAGCTTGAACAAGTTCCTTACTTCAAAATTTATAATTACCAATCTAATTTTTCCTGCTTTTTCATATAAATTTCTATTTAATTATCTCCGAGGTGTTTGCAAACCATTTATAACGAAATACAGTGAAAGTAAAAGCTGGAAAAGCAAATTAATTGTTATTTCTCAAAAGAAAACGTGTATTGCAAATTTAGAGATATTAAAAATTGAGCTTACCGAAGTAGTAAATTTCCCATTACAACGAAAATCGTTTATTAGATTATTCAACTAAGATTTTTCTCACAATTGAAATGCATGGGAAATAATTTCTTTAATACGGCTAGTTTCAATAAATGACATGTTGCCAGCAGCAATGACGCAAGATCTACCAGTAGCCCCTAGATATAGGAGCTGCTCCTATATCATAGGAGCCCAAGCTCGTAGACTTAGCAGTAGAGCTCCTAGATGAATTTCCCCGGCAATTCATGATGACGGTGCGGCGACGGCAGGGTTAAGAAACGTTTGGATAAAGCATAAGGCTACTGTATAGACGACGGATAAGTATTCAAAGTTCGATATTTACCCGATGAAAATTAAATATATCTTTTACTGTCCTTCATAATATAAGCAATTGATTTAGAAGGTTGCCGTATAAAGAGAAATTTTTTCGTGAAAGGAATTGCTATTGGTAGTGCTGCACAAATTATATAACATAGCATATTGGTTCATCCGACATTGTTCTCCAAATTGACATTGAAATGGGAACAATTGGATGATCCTTAGTTAGAACACGCTGTGAATCATGGCGTGGTTTGATGTGTATATCTTCTTAAAATGTCGACCAGAAACGAGACTGTTCTAGAAGTAGTTTTACATTGCAACTATTATTGGAAGATACTAACCTATGTCATTTCCCAATTGTAAATTTAGAACAATCGAGAAAGTGTAGATATTATATTGGGCCTTTTCCCTTCAATCGTATAGTCGTGTTTAGAGTATAGTTCGTATAGTTCTAATCAAAATGACGGGAAAGGTAAAATTTGGATTTGGATAGTTCTAACCAGGATGGCGCGGAAAAGTAGGAATAAATTCAAATTTTTTAATTTGTAAACAAAACAAATACAAAGCATAGCAGTTTTGAAAGTTTTCATATTCAATTTTTCTCTTCTGATGTCGAAACAATTGGTAATCCAATGGGTTGTCTCAACTGCGTTAATTCAAGCCGAACTGGTAGACGATACAGGTGAGCCAAACTAAATTTAAGTTGGAGTTGTCTTATTGATAAATGAATTACACATTTCAGTAAAGACGAAGTTCTTGACATGCTTGATGATTTGACACTGGTCATAGCCTATCGATATGTTCAATTCAATTACCCTGTCCCTAAATCTTCACAATGGTTCCAGGACATATTGCCCAACATAGATGAGAAGAAATTTTGCATCATGATGAGAGTAACAAGAGCCCAATTTACATTTATACAAAATTTAATTCAAGACGACCCATCATTTCTAACTACACAGAAGCAATTTTTAATTTCTACTCAACTGGCCGTGGCCTTGTACAGACTAGGATCCTATGGGAGTGGAAGTTCGATTCCAAAAGTTGCAACACTGTTTGGAATAGGAGACGGAGGAACAATTGGACGAATTAGTCGGAGAGTGTTCAAAGTATGTTGAATTGTATGTATAATGGTAAGCTAAAGCAGGTTCCTCGTTATCATTTCAATCAATTAATTCCTCATGTTATGTTCTAGGCTATACTGGCTCACGAAAAGACGTACCTTAGCTGGCCAAACAATCAAGAAAGATTGCAGATTGTTGCAAATTCTGGAGATCAACTGCCAAATTGTATCGGTTATTTAGACGGCACCGAATTCAACTTATCTGAAGTTCCTAACTTAGACCACTGCTCATACTACTCGCGCAAGCAGCGCTACGCCATTAAAGCTCAGGTTTAAAATAAAATAATCTCAACTATATCATAATAAATTTATGTAACATAATTTTGCTTTTGTTAATTTGTTAGGCTGTATGTGACGACAATCTCAAAATTCGGTACTTACATGTGGGGTTTCCAGGTTCAGTTCATGACGCTAGAATATTCTCAAATTCGGACTTGGGTGCAAATATAAATAAATACATCGACGGCGCTCAATGGTTAGCAGCTGACTCCGGATATAAACTCACGGAATCAGTGATAACGCCTTTTCGTAAAAATTCAACTTTCAAAACTCTTCGCGAACGAGAGAAGTTTAATAGGTATTTTAGTGGATTTAGAGTTAAAATTGAACAAACGTTTGGAATTCTTAAAGAAAAGTTTTCAAGTTTAAAAGAGCTCAGAATTCGTTTAAAAGACTCGAAGAGTCATACTTTTGCGTGTAAGTGGATATTGGTATGCATAATTCTGCATAACATTCTGCTACCCCTGTACGACGGAGACGACTTAGTGTATGAAGCTTAGGAGGAGGCTAATAACAACAACGAAAACTATAACAATATCGGTGATGACACGGTTGGATCAATCAAACGAAATGCACTTTTTTGTTTAGTTGAGCATAAGTTATGAATGAAATTTTTTTTTCAATAAATAATTTTTACTTTACTATTTACTTTGCTATTCTAATTTCTTGAGTTCAATTTTAAGTTTTACCTCTTGCTCAATCTTGAATTTAGCGACCCTCTCTTCTTTTTCAATTTCAAGAAGCTTCACTTCCTTTTCCATATCAATCCGCTTCTCCATCAGCATCAATTCCGTGCTACGGTGTGAGTTAGCAGCCGCTGAGTTGTCTCGGTTCAGTTGTAACTCTTGCTGCTTTAAATCAATTTCTTTCTCGAGACGATACTCTTCAAATGTAATTTTCTTCATAAGAACGTCAGATCTCTGCTGCTGTACTTCCACAAGACTGGTGATGGTGTCCTGCTTCAACTTTTTGCCAGTAATGTTACCTGACCTGGCTGGAATAAGTTTGTATTTCATCGAATCCAAATCAGACAAATCTGATTCATTTCGTGCTCCCATTGGACTGTAAGGAGAAGAAGGTTCGTTTAATAGGTCATCTATTTCGCTACTTCCACTTCCATAGTCACTTGTGTCCATCAAAGTTGATGGAAATATATCCAAACCACTATCATGAATGGATGATGGATTGATATTTGCCTTTCCGTTATATATTTCGTCCAACGCGTCAAAATTGAAGCAGAGTTTTTTAAGTAACCTAAAAGAAAGAACAAATTTTAAGTTATTACACCTGTTCGTAACTCTCCATTCTATTAGAAGACCTTTTTGAGTTAAAAGATCAAAAGGAAGACAGATATTTGATAAAATGAGCAAGAAACGAAACGATCGATTAATTATTGGGAGTATCATATTTTCCTTACCGCTAATGTCTCCACCTGTGTCCAAAATTCCTTGTCCAGTCTTAGAACGCCAATCAATTGCCTTCAGGTAACCGTTCTTCAGGTTTGCCATTTTTGCCTTGACCTTTTCTGCTGTGAGGTCGTTTAACCCGACTTGGTTTATCAGTTGTTTGTAGTAAGTGAGCGCGGTTGGCTTCTAAAAACAAAACAAGCAGTAACAAAAATAAGAAACCAACTAAAGCAAAAATAAGATAGGACCATTTTCTTAAGTAAGGTTTTGAATTCATTTGACATTGAATTTCACTTACTTCGATTTCTCTGTTGCTCAGAATCGTATCTTTGAGATAATTTATGATTGATTCCTCCTCCATCTCGGTCCATTTTCGTTGTGTCCCTGACCTCGGTACTCTTTTTTTCTTTGACACAGAATCCTCTCCAGCTTCCATATTCCGTTTACTCATAACTTTTGATTTCAAGTTTTAACAAAACCTTCAACTAAATTTATTTTCCGTAACTCAGTCAAAAATTAGTGAAAAAGTGAAATGAAATGGAAATTTGTTTTATTTTGTTTTCAAAAAATTTTTGAAATTTAATTTTGACGGGTGAAATGAGTTTTGGGAAAGATGAGAAATGAGACGTAGAAATTTCTATACTCCAAAACTATCCAAAATAGTAGCCTCCGAGGTGATTAGAAGTATACATATCGTATAGTTTCCTCTAGCATTACGAGGCACGGGAGGATTCTAAACTGAGTATAGTTTTGGTTAGTACTACACACGTATAGTACTATACTCCCATTCTAACCATTCACGGGAAAAGGCCCATTATCAACCAAATATTATACATCGCATTGTATAATAAAATTGCATGTTCAATAAAAAGAGAGTTAATAAACGGGTTACAAGCAAGGTTGACATGCACAATTTGCCAATCAAGATCTTTTTATCAATCTCTTTCATCTTTTTATCTTTTGTGGACAATGGGGTGCTTGTTTGCCATGTTAAACATCTGTACTTCAATTTACAGAAAAGGGATATAAAGAATTCTTAAAATTTATGTGTAATTAGGAATACATTTGCACAATTTATTTGAAATTTTAACTATTCTTGACAATGTGCTCATTGATTTATCTGTCGATGATAAATGAACGTTGTGACGTTTTTGTAAACATTCCTGAAATAAATAGGGAATAAAAGTAGCTAAAATAAACAACTTGGATTGTAAATCATTGATTCATTTGAAACAGTTTGAATGTTAAGTCATCTAGATATGAACTGTTTTTGTACAAATTGGCTGTTGGGTTAGAAATGTTTATTAAAATTTGGATTTACAACAATATTTTTTGGGTTAAAGTGACGTTACCATCTCAAAAATTAAGAATGCTGCTAGTTGAACGAATTGAAACTGAAGGTCGGAAGGACGGATGATCTGCTCTAGTGAATTCTGTATCATTTCTTGTCCGACTTCTACAAAACTGTACAATCGAATGTTTGCATATAAATATTTCGGTTTCAGTTGTACTACTTGAAAATTCTGAAACTGAAATGTTTCAATGTAAAAAATTTTCCTTTTATACTCCCAGCTTAGTGTAAACTGCATGAATTTATGATCTCCACATGTTGCGTTTAGGCGCTGAATATGTCGACCTTCGATCGATTTTATTTTGACATTGTGCTAAGTAAACTACAAGTTCACAAATTTTTATAGCTCTGGTTCAAAAATTATAACTCTAGCAGACTTTTCGTTCGCTAGGGGTCACTTGGTTCTTCCTTTCATTCCATGCTTTGTATCCAATAATAGCTGGACTACTGCCAAATGGCTCAAAAATATGAGCGTCAGATCCAACTTCTGGGATGCTTCTGTCTTCAGCGTCTCTGTTGCTTGGTTCTTGGAGTTTGTTGCCATAGTACTTCACTGCGTCCAAGAGATAATCGATATCTTTTGTTAACAAGGCCGAACCCATCATCACAAATTTTAAAAATTTTACTGTGTTTCCTGAAACACCATGTCGATGCTGGGCCACAATACTTACTACGCCACTCCTGACGAGTTTCTTCTCAATCAGGAACGATATCTGAAATTGAACAATATAATACTTAACACTGAAGCTTAATTTTTAAACCAGTTGTAGATTTCAAACTGGTTGTTACAGTATGTTTCAGGAAATAGCACATAAGAAAGATACTTTTGTACCATACCGTTTTGTGATAGAAAGTAGTGGGCTATTCCATTAGAAAATATGCTTTTCCCAACCAATTTGCTTTGAAAAGTATTGTGTCACGTCGAAGAAGCAAGACTCCGATTACTGGGTCAAAAGTTATATTTTTTTTAATTGAAATTTTGGATATTATTTTGAAATGACAATCTCTTTGTGCATCGTCAATTGTAAAAGCTTAAACACTACAGGGTACAGTTACCTCGAATGTGTCTTGCCAGAAAGCTCATTTAATTTACAGGTGGAAAATGTTTTCACTTTGAAAATTTTGCTTCATTTAATCTAGAGGTGTACGAAGCTTCGGAAATTCGAAGACTTCGATCGAAGTCTTCGATATCGAAGGTTCGATCTGGGAATTTTCTTGGCAATCTTCGACGAAGTCTTCGATCAAAGTTTCTAAGGTTAAATTTCTCAATTTAAGCGTGGTCGACTTACACACGTTTTCATTCATTTCATAAAATGATATCAGTCGTTTGTTGTTCTAAAACAGGATGGGTTATCTTTAGTGTCCCTATAGCCAGGGAAGAGATAAGAGCTACACTCACTCTTCCACTTTTATAGGTAGCAGTCAAATAGTGTAGCCTATATCAAATCCTATTCCTAAAAAAACTATAACATAGCGTGATTTCCCTTATGACTATTGTTTTCGCCATGAACTTCACATGTTATCCAAACTATAAGGGGCTACTTGAGATTCAATGCGGAGACTAAGTTGAAGGAAAATCAATGTCGTGAAAAACATAATGCAAATTCAAATTACTTAAAATTTGAGTTTGAAATATGATTTTTGCGCCACAGAATACTTGTCTCAAATTAGTCACCGAGTAGAATCTCATGTAACCCTATTGAGTTTGAATAACATGTGAAATGATGGCTAAAACCATAGTCATAAGCGGACAGACGCCGTGAGACCGTTTTTTTCTAGGAATGAGATTGGAAAGAGTGAGGGACTGGCGTCGCCAAGTTGAAACACTCCGAGGGGTACAACATATGAAAGTGGAAGAATGAGTGTAGCCCTTATCTCTTCCTTGGCTATAGAGACACTAATAACCCACCCTGTATAAACTACTTCCAGTACACGGAGAAATGCTTACGTTTCTCCATCATAACTAAAATCGAACTGGGTACAACTACAAATGCAAAAAAACTACTTTGTGTTTAATTTTATTTGTTTTATAGAAATAAAATTCTAATTTCTCAATTTACAACGTAATGCAACGTTAAAATGGCTTCCGCCTGTTATTACTATTCGATAGACACTCCCACCCCACATGCAAATGCTTCGAACCTTCGATCTTCGATTTTCGTGTTTTTGTACCCTTGCCCTTCGCAACACGTCTCTCATTTAGTCCAAATCTTAAGGTAAGTTCTCATGGCCGCTCGTATAAGAGCTTCGAGCGATTTTATGAGCGTCGAGCTTCACGCGTTGAGCTTCCGAGTTCCGGCGTCCGAAAACAATTCTCATGAAAGCTCAAGCGAAAAGCGAGATACTGTCTTGAACAGCTGATCCTACTTCATTTATCCTTTTAAATAAGGCTTTTAAAATATTGAATAAAAATTATTTTATTCATTAAAATAAAAGAACTGAAAATTACTGAATTAATTTTTTACTGAATTAATTAATTTTTTACATAATTAATGAAAAAAATTAATTTTTTTACTGAATTATTCAAAATTACTGAAAATTTGAAATTTAAACTATTTAAAATTCCCTCCAAAAAGGTGTTTAGGATACCCCAGTAGAGTAAAAACGCGTGTAATTTGACGCAAGAAGTTCAAAATTATGAGCTTCTAGCTTCACGCGAACTTCGCGAGTAATGTTGACTCGCGTTTACTCAGGAGCGACTGAAGTGAGATCGATTCTCATGCAGACGCTCTAACATCTGCGAATTCGCGTAAACCGAACGCTCGAAGTTCATGTAGGAGCGGCCATGACAACTTACCTTTAGTTAGCTTTAATATCATACAGTCAGTAAATCAAGAAAAAGATTTTTGCAATATTTCCACATGAAGCTTAATAGCTTAGACACTACAAGGTACAGTTTCCTCAAATGCTTCTTACCACGAAGATCACACCATTTGCAAGTTCAAAATTCTTTCACTTTGCCATTTTGCTGTTTAATTCAAATCCTAGCTAGCTCTAGCGTGAAACAACCAGTAAATAAAATATTATTCAAAAGAATATTCAAAAGTTCAAATTTTCAACGTATTTCAAAAAATAATTACTGATTACTCGATGTAGTAATTTGCTATAAAAGCATTTCAAACTTAAATAATAACTTCAAAACCTGTAAAATAAATTGAAAAATATGTCGTATCATAAAATGCCCCCCTAAAATCAGGAAGCCAAATCTCGGTTTTTATCTCCTAATCTTCCAATTACCACTCGGTTAACACTATTGGTTAATGTCATGTGTCTCATGTCAACCGATTTTTTGACTCCTTATGATGTGACATTATCAGCTAAAACCACTGTACTGGTAATTTCAAACTTTGGGGTAATAACAACAGTAATTAGTAAGCTATTTAAATTATAAATTTTATTAGTGTACTCCATGACTCTCACTTTGAACTGAGTCAGAGTCACTATGCTGGCCCTCGAAACGTTGGGAGTCGACTCACGGGGTCATGGGTCTGACTCTGATTTTTGAAAGTCGACTCTGGGTCAGAGTATTAATTATTGACTTCGGAGTCACATAATACAAAATATGGAAAATCGTGTAAGATAATCTGATATTAAATTTATTTATTTATTTCATGGTGGTAGTAGAAAAAATAAGTAAAGTAAGACCACTGGGATGATTTGCGTATGTGGGGAAAAAGTCATGACTCCCAGGGTTGGGAGTCGACCCCAGAGTCATGATTCTCACTCCCGAACAGTAATCAGATGACTCCCAACTCTCGACTCCAAAAAAAATTGGGAACTAGACATATTTCAATTCTCCAAATGAATATTGTAAGATTGGAGTGGTGTGCGGCAGTCCTTCAATTTTTTATTGATTATAGCTTAAAATTTGAAATGATAACACCCGCACATCTCGCAAGGAAAAACAAAAAATCTCGCGGCGAGAACTTGGAGGGCTCAATGCTATTGGTTCGAGAGTAGTCATGAAAGATCACAAATTTTATTTATTTATTATTTTGTTAGTATTTTTAATTAAAAAAAAANAAAAATCTCGCGGCGAGAACTTGGAGGGCTCAATGCTATTGGTTCGAGAGTAGTCATGAAGATCACAAATTTTATTTATTTATTATTTTTTTAGTATTTTTAATAAAAAAAAATTTTTTTTGTTACATTTAAACAAAAACAGTTGCATGATGGAAATACCATTTCCAGCGAAAACGATGGACCCTCCAAAATTTTCAAAAATTTGGCGTTAGGAACCCCCGATGTATGTTCTAGCAGAATTTTGAATTATGTTTAGTGATGCAACCGTTTCGTTTCGTTTCGTTTTTCAGAACAAACGGAAACGAAACGAAACGGATTAGATAGAAACGAAAACGAAACGGTATAAAAGGAGGCGAAAACGGAAACGAGACGAAACGGAAAACGGTAAAAAAATTAGGCTGAGAAAATTAATTCATTACTGCAGGATAATTATAAATATAGGTTGGATTAAATACATAATCTACTCTTTAAATTAACTTTTGCTCCTACACTATTCTCGGTTTATCAAAATTTTGCCATTACAGCCTCTCTAAAATTCAGTAACACTCTCTCTTTTCTTTTTAAACGAAAGCCTACACTTATGAGAGACACATTCGCGAATAGTTTCTCCCCACATCCTCTTTCGCTTGTTTTGCAGACTTTCTGGACAACATTTGCGTAAAAAATGTCACAAAAGGCGTCTTTCTTTGATAAAAATTGTATGCAATTTGAGTTTCTGTAAGCAAATTTGCCGGATATCGGATATCGGGTAACCAGGTATTGCCGGATACTTGATATCCGGCATTCCTGCTAGATATGCATTTTAAAATTTACTCAAACTCGGTATATTTAGGTTGATTGATGTATTGCTTACCCAGATTCTACAAATGTTTCGAAATCATTTATTTCAAATGTTCATTTACTACGTTTAATAAACAAGTTGTCCAAACCTTCTATAGTTAATTATTTATAAAATTAATTACCTCGTGATTTCGAGCCAGAGTAAAGTTAACCAATATTGAATCTTTTGAAAACATAAAATCCTTTCCTAATCCCGTACTCTAATTTTCCCCACCTATGAATAGCTGCTTGGGTGGGTGTCTTTAAAACATAAATAAATCTCCACTGGCGGAATAAATGGTAGTACAAAAGGTGTAAGAAAGATATATCAAGTCCACTTTACAAGTTTTACCTTAAGAAATTTCAAATTTTTTCAAAGACAAGATTACTTTGTCTCACACCCACGTGACCGTTTTCCGTTTCGTTTCGTTTCGTTTTTTCACTCCAAACCAGTAAACGAAACGAAACGAAACGGATAATTCGTTTCATGAAAACCTAAAAACGAAAACGAAACGGAAAAAGGTTTTTCGTTTCGTTTTGNGAAATTTCAAATTTTTTCAAAGACAAGATTACTTTGTCTCACACCCACGTGACCGTTTTCCGTTTCGTTTCGTTTTTTCACTCCAAAACAGTAAACGAAACGAAACGAAACGGATAATTCGTTTCATGAAAACCTAAAAACGGAAAAAGGTTTTTCGTTTCGTTTTGAAACGAAACGAAACGGTTGCATCACAACCGTTGAATCATCATTGAATGTTAGAGAAACCAGGTCCTATATGCTAAGGAAATGTTTTCTTTTTCTCAATGTTTTAGTAATGGCTGCATAGTTTGATATAAGCAACAACTAAGGACTTACTTCACCAATTGTTTTATTCCAACTGCTCGTATATGTTTGTACAGTTTCTGTAATCATTGGGTTGAATTTGGACGGGATAAAGAGGAAACAAACGTTAGTAACTTGAAAAGTGTCAATTATTATTTCAAATCCTTCTCTCTTCCTCCGCTTTAGCTCAGATATTAAGTAATCCTTATTCTTCATAACATGGTCTATGTGTTGCTCCATTCCCCACCTTCCCTAAAACAATATGCGCCTGTGTGAGAATATTTTACGTATTAAAGAAACTTTCCTTACCTTTGCTTTCCAAAGAAACCAAAATTTAAATATGTTGTTGCGTTTATCCATTTGCCAATGTCGTCCTACAAGATTCAAATTTGGATACTCGAGTTGCGCCTCTTCTTGATTATATTCTTGTAGGTTCATTCCAAACGTGTCCTTCAATATATTTTCGTGACGGGTAACAAAAATTGTGCAAACCATGGGTGAACCCATCATTTTATGCACATCCGCACCAAATGAATCCGCCCTAAATATTTAAAAAAGTGATAGCAAGAACAATTAAAAAATAGTGACGAAACTAGATATTATTTAACATCATGTNCTAAATATTTAAAAAAGTGATAGCAAGAACAATTAAAAAATAGTGACGAAACTAGATATTATTTAACATCATGTATTTTTGAGATCCACAGATTTATTACTATTTTATCAGTTTCATGTTTTCAACAAAGTGGTTTGTCTTAAGAATGCTAGCCTTTTTGCCCGAATTTTAGAATCACACGAATGACTTCATCGAATGTTGCCCAANCTAAATATTTAAAAAAGTGATAGCAAGAACAATTAAAAAATAGTGACGAAACTAGATATTATTTAACATCATGTGTTTTTGAGATCCACAGATTTATTACTATTTTATCAGTTTCATGTTTTCAACAAAGTGATTTGTCTTAAGAATGCTAGCCTTTTTGCCCGAATTTTAGAATCACACGAATGACTTCATCGAATGTTGCCCAANATTTGTCTTAAGAATGCTAGCCTTTTTGCCCGAATTTTAGAATCACACGAATGACTTCATCGAATGTTGCCCAATACAAATAATATTCTAATATACCATATTTCCTCTAATAGTACCCGGGTTTGTTTCTTTCTCAGAAAGGATTATTCCTAAACGTAAGATAAAGTTAAAAATGAAACTAGAAGAAATAAGGTTTGTGGGGATTCAGATATTATNTTTCATGTTTTCAACAAAGTGATTTGTCTTAAGAATGCTAGCCTTTTTGCCCGAATTTTAGAATCACACGAATGACTTCATCGAATGTTGCCCAATACAAATAATATTCTAATATACCATATTTCCTCTAATAGTACCCGGGTTTGTTTCTTTCTCAGAAAGGATTATTCCTAAACGTAAGATAAAGTTAAAAATGAAACTAGAAGAAATAAGGTTTGTGGGGATTCAGATATTATAGAAGTTGATTGCTTAACAGATAATTCGGACTAAAATGATTGAGACAGAATTTTCTATAAAAAAATATAACTTCTATTAAAGAAATGAATTTAATTAAGAATTCATAAAAAATTATTTGCGAAATGATAAATAATACCCTGCCTCTTATAGTAGCCCGGTCTCCAATTATACCCGGGTGTTGAAGATGAGTTTTAAAATCGTTCCCCGGCTATTATTAGAGGAAATACGGTATTTCACTTGCTAATGCTGGATTTAGTCATTCACGTTCTCGTCACTTCCTCACAACTTTTGTCACTTCCACATCACTTTGAGGCATTTATAGTCAAAAGTGAAAAAGTGACATTGCTCACATTATCACTTTCATCACTTCCTAAAGTCATCACTTTCACTGTGATGAATTTATACTCAATGAGCAAAACTTTGCTCCCATCACTTTCTTGCGCATACTGACATTTTGGAAATGTTGGTTCAAAGGCTACTTTTCATGAGTAAGATGTAAAAGTGATGTAACAGATGAGAAGTTGAGACGAAAATTGGAAGGGAAAAGGAGCATATTTTTAATTTTTTTTTTTAATTTTAATTTATTTCTCAAATATTGATTCATTTGTTAAATTTAGTTTGTTTAATTAATTTTGATTTGTTTTTCAAATTCCAAACCAACTATGGGAGAGCCTTCGCAACCTACACAGAAAAAAAAATCTGTTCCTTTCTCATGGTGAATGTGCAAATTGTAGATAGTTAATCATATCCTCAGGCAAAGTGATGAGCATCGAGAGAGAAAGTGACAAAGCGAATGTCTAAATTAGTGTCGGGTTAAAGATGATGGAAGTGAGTCAATATCAATGAGCATGCTCAGGTGAAGTGATCTGGAAAGTGAATGACTAAATCCAGAATTATGNTCCAAACCAACGATGGGAGAGCCTTCGCAACCTACACAGAAAAAAAAATCTGTTCCTTTCTCATGGTGAATGTGTAAATTGTAGATAGTTAATCATATCCTCAGGCAAAGTGATGAGCATCGAGAGAAAAAGTGACAAAGCGAATGTCTAAATTAGTGTCGGGAAGAAGTGAGTCAATATCAATGAGCATGCTCAGGTGAAGTGATCTGGAAAGTGAATGACTAAATCCAGAATTATGNGGAAGTGAGTCAATATCAATGAGCATGCTCAGGTGAAGTGATCTGGAAAGTGAATGACTAAATCCAGAATTATGAGGGATTGACGAAGGGGGCTCACCATCTCCAAGTACCGTTTTTCTTCCCCTAAATGACTTTCAACTATCCAAAATACTTTCTTGTTTGTATTATCATTTCATGGTCATTCATAAGAAAAAGGAAAGGAATTGGGTGGGAAGTGGTCCGATACCTAAAATCCAAACATTTTGTAATCTCGAAATAAAACTCGAAATCATTACATAAGACACTAATTTCTTTACGATTGAAACAAAATATATATAGAAATAACGGAAGAATTATTTTGTTCTCTACAATCAATTTAAAAAGTAATTANCGATTGAAACAAAATATATATAGAAATAACGGAAGAATTATTTTGTTCTCTACAATCAATTTAAAAAGTAATTAAAATTAAGATGTGTTAGCAATTAAGCATGTTCTAGTACACTTATTTACCGCTACCTGAATAAACCATAATATTGGTATCAGAGTACAAAATTTGTGGCAATCAATTCAAATTTATTTGAATGTGAGAGAGTTTACAAANCGATTGAAACAAAATATATATAGAAATAACGGAAGAATTATTTTGTTCTCTACAATCAATTTAAAAAGTAATTACAATTAAGATGTGTTAGCAATTAAGCATGTTCTAGTACACTTATTTACCGCTACCTGAATAAACTATAATATTGGTATCAGAGTACAAAATTTGTGGCAATCAATTCAAATTTATTTGAATGTGAGAGAGTTTACAAAATAACAATTACCGTATTTTCTGTATTTGAGTCCCGGTCTGAATTATAGCCTCACCCGCTAGACTTAAGGATTCAATAAAGCCCCACTCTGTATTACAGCCGTACTATGTTAAAGCTACCTTATGCTAAAGCTAAATTATGAAGCAAGAAATTCATTGTATTAAGAAAGGGCGTGTGCGGAAGCGAAGCAGCTCCTCTGATGTGCTCGGTTAGAAAATCAAATTCACGAACCTAACTGTGAAGGGGATGTAGAAGAGGTCGAGCTGAACGTAATCATTATCGGCGATGACATAAGTAACGAAGAGTCGTCAGATTCAGAAGAATTAATTCTAATTGATTAAATGGTTTAGTTCAATGTGGTAGGATTGAATTATCATTTTTGATATTTATCATAAAGTTTACCTCACCAAAAATTTTCTATTAAAATCGATATCAAACTTTGGTTCAATAGAGCCACAGTCTGTAATAAGGCCACAGTCTGAATTAGAGCCTAATATAGTTTCAATACAGCCCCAGGTGCTCAAATAAAGAAAATACGGTAAGAATGTGTTAGCAAATAGTCTTTGCGCTACTTCGATATCGATAATATAAGCAGTAAAATACAAAATCGTCTAAAATCATTTCAAATCGGTTTAGATGTAAACCTTATTTCTATTTTATTATTTTGTTCAGGGGTATATTTTATATAGAATTCAGAGCTTTATCTCGTTTTATTTTTATTTTCCGAAACTTTACAGAATTCAACTTTATTCTCAACCTATCACAGCTTCTTATCTCATTCAAACTCCCCCACATTTTACCTTTCTGCTCAACTATCCTCAGTTTCAGCCTTTTTCTACAGCAAAATGCTTTTGAAAATGTTTAATTTACCGTTCGATTCCCTTGAGCAATTTGATGTGTCTATCTGACACGAACAGCATACCCCCAAACATGCCATCGATATGTGCCCAAATGTTGTGCTTTCGGCACAGTTGAATTATTGGATCAACATGATCAATGGCTCCGTAGATAGTAGTTCCTACAAATTAAAATACAATATTATACTATGGTCCATTCACAAGTTTTTGTTAGTTGTACAACCTGTGGTAATAACAACCATCAGCGGAATATTTCCCTCTTGTAGCACTTTTTCTATGCCTTCTTTCAGCCGACCCACTTCCATTTCGCCGATGTCATTTGATTCTATTTCCACAGTGTGATTTTGCCCTATCGCTGAAATGTAAAAGTATTTGGTGCAAAAATTATTTTTATATAAAATTTTTGACTTAAAGATTTTCCTATGTCTAAATACATAATTATGGCTGCTCATTCACTGAAGTATAGTTCCTAGTAACCTCCAGTGAGCGTTTAAAACATGCTTAAAACAAACTGTTAAAAGCAAACCCTCAAAAATGAATGAAATGAACGCGCAAAGTGAGTCATGCATGAGAAAAGGTTTTTCACACCAAATTCATACATTAGCAATTACATGTTCAGAAAGATATAGAACGACGAATCTTCACATTAAANGTTTTTCACACCAAATTCATACATTAGCAATTACATGTTCAGAAAGATATAGAACGACGAATCTTCACATTAAAGTAGGTTATAATTACTTTGTTTAAAACTGGAAATAATATTACTTGAACCTGACATGTCAGGTACTGGAAGACGACAGGATCATATTTGGTTAAAGGTGACTGAGATTACATTTCTATCTTTTAAAGTTAAAAGAGCCTAGTGGAATAATTGTTGGTCATCTTTCCTGCAAATGTCGATCGAAGAAAAACATATCTTCTAAAATGTTTTCTTCAGGTATGAAATAGTAAAATTAATAATTGTTCTTTTTGTTTATGATCTAACTTCTTAAAAAGAAATTTTTCAAGTACATGACTCAAGACTTAGTGATCACCGGAGAGATAAATTGTACTAAAATATGTTGTTCAAATACTGGTGCCAAACAACATTTGTAGAAGTCATTTTACACGTTTTCACAAATGACCTTACCTTTGACGTCAAGAGGTCACTGAAGAAAATAAATGTCATTAGAAAAGTTATTCACTAACAGTGAATCATTCTAAGCAAGATTTGTATGGGTCATTTGTTCGTTCATGAGGGATGCATAACAGATATCAGCTCAATCGGGTTGACGCTCGAGTAAAATTTGATTTTTAAAAGTAGGCGTAAAACGAACGGAACCTAATTCGATGTAGCAAAAATACTGAAAGCATGTCTCTGGGATCACTATATAGGTAAAGTCTTTACCTTCCTTCACTCTCCTCTTGTTTGGTCGAAACNTTACCTTCCTTCACTCTCCTCTTGTTTGGTCGAAACAAAAGTCAAGCAAACCTTTAACTTTTACTAATTTTTATATAATTACTCGCACCTAAAATTTTCAAAAAAAACATGATTTTTTATGATACTTTTTTTATGCAATCGCGACAAATTAATTATAGAAAAATACGAAACTTATAAACTTTCCAACGTACAAATTAACAAATACCTTGGAGAATTGCTCCTTTTCTCGTTGAGTAGTGTNACGAACGGAACCTAATTCGATGTAGCAAAAATACTGAAAGCATGTCTCTGGGATCACTATATAGGTAAAGTCTTACCTTCCTTCACTCTCCTCTTGTTTGGTCGAAACAAAAGTCAAGCAAACCTTCAACTTTTACTAATTTTTATATAATTACTCGCACCTAAAATTTTCAAAAAAACATGATTTTTTATGATACTTTTTTTATGCAATCGCGACAAATTAATTATAGAAAAATACCAAACTTATAAACTTTCCAACGTACAAATTAACAAATACCTTGGAGAATTGCTCCTTTTCTCGTTGAGTAGTGTNGAAACTTATAAACTTTCCAACGTACAAATTAACAAATACCTTGGAGAATTGCTCCTTTTCTCGTTGAGTAGTGTGCGTCCATGGATGTGAAAATGATGAATTTCTTTCCTTGAGTAGAACTGTGACCCTTTTGTCGCATATTTTCTTTATGGAGATGATATCTGGCGAGAGCAATTGGAATTTGATTAGACATCGATCCGCCATCTGTGATTATTCCGTCCCCTTTTTCTGTTTTATAGACCCGCTTGAGTGTTTGTTTCACAATCTCCTGCTCCATCAACATGAACATGGCACTGTCCGTGTAAGTTAGCATAGGTGTGTTTAAAACTGGCACCATGTAATCCGCTACCAAGGCGTATGGATCCAGCCTATTTATTTCCCCAGAATTATAAAATAATAAAAATTGGGTAGCAACACGTAGTAACCGGGAATATAGAGAATAAGGAAATTGTATGCAACCGCATAATAAAAAATTTATATGAAATGAATAAAGCGTTTAATAAACTAAGGAAACAATACACAGGAGAAAGTATTATAGGTAGCATGGAGTAATCATTTATTGGTGAAACGGGGAGTGTAGCGTAAACAATTCCGGAAAGTTAGAAATTCGAAGTTAGTGTTGAACAGCTTACGGTAACCCAACAGTGAAATTCGTGGACGATTCTGAGCACCTAAGGGGAGTAACTTTCTCCTGGTTTGTTGATTACGTTAGCGTGACCGTTTTCAGAGAGAGCGAAGTTTGGAACGGTATCTTGTGCTCTTTAACTTTCAAGAATAAGTTCATATGAAGTTAAAAATTTTAATTTATTTGTTTGTTGAAAATGATAAAATTATTTCTAAATTACTCAAAATCATTGTGAACGTGTATACAATTAGACTTCAGTTGCCAAATGAATTCAACAGTGGCAACCAAGTGTGACTCGGTTCTTCTAATTGATGTCAATTTATTCAAACTTTATTTCCACAAAGGATCAGAAACTGCCCAAGAATTTGCAAAAAGCTTGTTTTTAATTAAAAAAATTAAATAATAGTGTTATTATTGTTACTATTATAGTTATTGATTTATTAATTTTTTAAATTAATTTACCGTAGCGAACGTAAAAATAGGATCTCAATCTTCAACTTCAAGCGCTAACCTAATTTTTTAATAATTTGGAATTAAAAATACTTGCAAAGTTATAATCGTTACGAACTATAACTTTTAGTTAATAAAATTTTGTTTAAAAAAATTTAGAGGTTGTATAAAACAATTCAGTAAAAAGTTTTGATTTTTTACATACTGGCATTCAGCGCCAAACTTATTTAAATTATCCGCCAATATCTGCGACACCCAAACCTCATTAAATTTGTTTTGTATTACCATTGCATGAACTTTGTAAAGTGCTGTTATTAGCTGCTACTAGCTTCTGGTTGTTCGGGTACAGTTATCAAATATGGTAATACAGAGTTGTTAAGTATCAGTATCGGACCGATAGTTTTTACTTCAACCCGATACCAACACATTTTGCAAATAAAATTATGATACCTATACCGATACTTTTTACAGAATTGGAACCCGTTATCTATATTTATTCAAAAATATCCCGATGCCGATACTTATTCCAATACCTTTTCCAAAAAAAAAACACAATGGCAGTATATAAATCCCGATGCTGATATTGTATTAGCAACTAACATGCAGGGTTTTAGTTGAAAGAGTAATTGTTGGGAGTTATTTTAATACAAAAAGATATTTTTATATTGCATCAGTTATTTTAAAAGTATTGCACTATTTTCTAAATTCAATATTTCATTATTATTTTTTTCTAAATTCCAATTTAATTGTAGCTTAATGCGGCAATTCCCGACGTCTTAGTTAAGGCGTTAAATTTTTATTTTTTATTTTTATTTTTTAATCTGCTTAAGTCTGTACAACTGATCGGGTGCTAACATTTGTTTTAGATTTTAGAATGAAAAAGTTGACCTTACCTTATCACGGTTGGCCTTAGATATTCATTGTTGAACAAGAGTTCATAAATCAATTAATTGAAACAAATAAGGGTAGCGAGATGATGAGGAAATGAAGAGAAGAAATACAAAAAAGTAAGGAAATTGATTAAGATGCCCATGAGCTTATTGAGGAATATATCAAATTTGAAAAGTGACTAAAAGACAATCACAAGACTCGATTCATATTTCACTAGGNGCTTATTGAGGAATATATCAAATTTGAAAAGTGACTAAAAGACAATCACAAGACTCGATTCATATTTCACTAGGGTTATCAAATAGCAGATCTTTAATTTAAATTTTATCAAATTTTGTTTGGGGGTTTTCTATGAAATAAGTATATACCTCAACAACTTTTTGTTGATTGAAAATAAATTTTTTATAGTATTGTTGCTGTTTATTANGCTTATTGAGGAATATATCAAATTTGAAAAGTGACTAAAAGACAATCACAAGACTCGATTCATATTTCACTAGGCTTATCAAATAGCAGATCTTTAATTTAAATTTTATCAAATTTTGTTTGGGGGTTTTCTAGGAAATAAGTATATACCTCAACAACTTTTTGTTGATTGAAAATAAATTTTTTATAGTATTGTTGCTGTTTATTATCGTTTTCGCCAATTAGTTCAAGTAATTACGAGAGTAATTTGAAACTCGTCAAAAAAAAATGTTTTGTTGCTTATTTGCAGAATATTCTTTTCGCAAATGCGGATATTTGGTACATCAATCGGTGTCAAATTCAGTATAGTTTGGGGATCTGATATCCATTGCCAAATTTGATAAAATTTTTTTCTAAATTTAGGAAAAACAACTTTTCATGAATTTGGTAAAAATTTAATAGATATTTTTTCAATATACAGCGGACCTCGCCTATTATTACACCGGATGTAATGGAACACGATTATAATGAACGTGAACCGCCGGTTCATGGCTAGAAATAAACAAATTAATGTTAAAAACCTCGGTCAACACTCGACTGTAATGAACCATACAGTTGAATGAACCTCGGTCATAATGAACTCGGTTAAAATGAACACTTGGGTGTAATGAACCACATCTTGCGGTCTAGCCCTTCATTTCATCATCGTGAGAGATAAACCAGACCCTATTTTGTTGAAAAAGTCATGCCAATTTAATAAAATTCGTTGTGAATGAATGAAGAATTGAAGTTTTGAATCATTGCACCAATGTTTTTCTTATTATTCCGTGGCACAATGAACAAAATAAGACTATTGTCAAATTTTAATTATCTATTATTTTTCATTCATTATTGCAGCATCTCTAAATCGTGAGTAAATACTAAAATTGCAGAATTCTGAAGACATTCAACACAGTTAACCTATGTATTTTTTCTATTCAAGTAAATTCTTGGTTTATTTGGGTTGTAATGTAGCACTCTAGAAAAAAGAAATAATTGAACTAAGAAAACTCAAAAACGTTGGACGTTATGAACATAACTTTAAATTTAATATTTGTTCATTATTCGGCTATAATAAACATCGGGTGTTTTAACCGAATTTCCTGGCCCCTAAACCATCATTATAATCGAGGTCCAATGTATTGAGGGTATTCCACACGGGAAGAGTCAAATGTCAATGTTGTTATGTTGACAATTATTTTTGACTTCGTAATTCCAAAAATTTCCCTTGGCTTTTTTGCATGTTGTAGAGTGAATGCATGAGAAGAATCCACCACAAGTGAGTCCACACAAAGTTGTAAGTTTCATTTCTCTCATACATCTCTTCAACTATGTACAACATGAAAAAAGTATCGGGATTAATTTGCATATTAACAGTAACGATAAAAAGCAAAAGGATACCCCTTAGCTTATTAAAGTTTAACAGAGAGGAAAAATAACCATGCCAATCGAAGCCCTTCTAAATTGATGTCACCTTGTTATAAAATATAAATATTGTAGTTGAATGTAATTTAATTACAATTACTCAATTACATGACAAAGCATTAATTATAATTACAATTACGCTTCAAATGTAATCGAGTAACCATTACAGTAATCGATATAATCATGTAATCAATATTTACTTTCTCCTAAATTGCATAATATTTACAGTCAGACATGCATTTTAGCTGACGGATCGTCTAAAGAGAGTAAATAATTTAGAATTAATTTACTACTTCATTCTTGGTAAACTATATATATGAAACCTTTCAGGTGTAGATGTGAAATTCGGTAAAATATTTTCGCACTTTATAAGATGCTGTTACTCAACACAAAAGTTGACATAACTTACCTGTTTATATATTTTCATGAAAAATAGCATAACTCGTATTTAAAAGAATTTTCACAAGCTCAGGATAGAAAACTTTTGCCAGGTGGAAATTTGTTGCTGTATTTTGCGTACTAATGTAGAACAAATAGAAAATAGATGAATAGGTAAATGGATGGATTGATTGATAAATAGATGGGTATATAGATAGACGGACAGAAGGATAGATGGATGGATAGATATATAGACGGACAGATGGATAGTTAGATGGATAGATGGATAGGTGGATAGATAGATAAATGGGTAGATAGATGGACCTAGTTTTATTAGCACCTAGCAACGAAATCGTGCAAAATAAATGTTACGTGTTTCATTTGAGTAGCACCAGTTTCCAACAAGAGAACCTAAAATTTTACCTTAAATTAGAAACAAACCTTAGCACTGTTTAGAAATGAAAATCACTTTGGATTCTATTTAGGTGATTCTGTTGTTTATATTAATACCTAGTAATGAAATCCTGCAAAATAGGTGCTCCGTATTTCGGCTGAATACTACCAGTTTACAACAAGAATCCAAAAAATGTACCTCAAGTTTGCATTTGTACACACACTGTCTATCGTTAGATAAAGAGATTTTCTGGTGTCTATTTTGGGGGCCTTCTATTTGATATTGTACACAAATTGTACTACAAATTTTATAGGGATTTGCTTTTTCACATGTAATATCAACCGGAAAGTTAGATACTGCTTAAATACCTACTAAAATTGGCTTTTATGAGTCGTAATAATAGACAACTCTTATCACTATAGGCAAATGGCTCAATATACACATTGTCTATAAATTTTGGAGTCACCGTGATTCTACGAATAGCAAATGTAAAAGTTGTTCAAATTGAATAAAATTTGCAGAGTAGGTCTGCCACAAACATAAAAATAAAATTTGAAAATTTCGTTGAAGTAGAATATTTGAAAATCTAAAAAACTTTGGAGAATGTAAAATTCTAATGGTAAAAGTTACAAGAATGTTTGGACTCAATTGACAAAAATTGAAAATTTTTCACTGATTAGAAATGATTTCATGTTAAATACTAAGATTGGTTAATAACTAGGTATTATTTAATATAATTTAGTAAAATTTGACGTGATAAAATGAAAATAATTTTGGAATTCAGATAAAATTAGCATAGTAAGATAACTAATTGAAGTGGAGAAAGGTTAAACCATAATTTTAGTGGATGCTGCATACCCCATTAGGTAAACCTTTAGGCAAGTGTTTAGATCACTTCATTCTATCCAAAATTACTTTTTCATTTCTTTTATTCTCTAAAAAAGAAATGAAGCATAAAAGGAAAACATTCTCCAACTGATAAATGGCGAATCTTACGCTAATCAAGTAATAATAA
The DNA here is from genome assembly GCA_002738285.1 of Holacanthella duospinosa. Classification (NCBI taxonomy): domain Eukaryota; kingdom Metazoa; phylum Arthropoda; class Collembola; order Poduromorpha; family Neanuridae; genus Holacanthella; species Holacanthella duospinosa. The sequence continues at coordinate 96,679 of NIPM01000316.1, read as the reverse complement.
AAAATTTTTGACAAAGAAAGTGTAGCAAATAGAACTTTCGATATACAGAGAATCTACTGAAACGTTCTACTGAAATCCCGGCAATTAAAGTTCACTAAAACGTTCATGAAACGACCTTTGAAGTAATGTTCGTAAAAGACGAGACAGATATGGGTAAGAGAAAGTTAATCATTGAGCGATCGTTGGGAAACTAGTGATGAACTTTCTTACGAATATNGACAGATATGGGTAAGAGAAAGTTAATCATTGAGCGATCGTTGGGAAACTAGTGATGAACTTTCTTACGAATATAATCGACAACCTTTCGTACTAAACAATTTTCACTTAATTTTATTACTTCATATCACATTTCAACACTTATCACTCAAAGATAAACTTTTCATTTCTCGGACCAATGTCTACAGTTGTTCATATTGCTTCAAAGGTAGTTTAAAACAAGTATCTAGAACTTATTCATCCAACGCGTGTTGGCTCAATAATTTCAGAGAGATTGATTTAGAGAAACTTTTAGTATATTACGTTTTTAATTTTCAAGCTTGATTACACTATGATGATTCAGGGTTGCTCAATTTGAGCTGTATATTTTGATGAACACTCAAAAAACTTCTCTAACATTCAAAATCTGAGACATATTTTAAAAATCGGTGCAGTGTTGTTAAATTTATACGTAAAATAAGTTTTCCAATCTAAGTTCAATGAGGTTGAAAAATTTCTGAGCCACAACTTCCAAAATTAAAAAAAAGACACTCAGAACCCTCCCATTCCTCACTAGTTTTACAATTAATTGGTATTTATTTATTTTATTTTTTGATATAGAATTTTTTAGCAAAATTCAAAAATATAGTACGAAAGTTGGGCAACACTTCTAGCCCCTAGAAGTAGCAGCAAAGCACTAGAAATAGCAGATAAACTACTTTCAGCAGCAGATCTGCTACTTCTTATGTATCTTCCGTTACTGTCAAGCGACTGACTATTCTTGTTTTGGCAGATGCAACAGTAATTGTAATTGAATTACAATTACACTTGTATCTTAAAACTCACAATTACAATTACAATTACAAATTAAGAAAAGCTATTCCATTACAGGTTACAATTATGTAATTGTAATTCTGTAATTTAAATTATCCAAACACGTAATTGTCCTACTCCGGTCGAAGCTTAACGGAAGGTAGCTTGTTTCTAAATGAACAAAAATGAGGAGTATTTGTAGAAGAATTAGGATTCATCGTTTCCGTTGACCTGTTTATGTCATAGGTCGAAAACAATGANGGAGGAGTATTTGTAGAAGAATTAGGATTCATCGTTTCCGTTGACCTGTTTATGTCATAGGTCGAAAACAATGATTCCTACATTTACTAACAAAAATTTAATTGGATATGTATTTTAATTGTAGAAATCACAAAAAAACTTGCTGAATACGATAGCCAAAACTTCCTTCTCAAACAAGCCTATCGACAAATTCTTCTATCCACAACTGAAAAAGGCAAGTTGGCAAAACGAGTATCGCATTAATTAAGCTTGTATGAAAAACATCCTGACAAACTTACCCAGCTGCTAGTTGATATATAAAGTATGGATGTCCCCAGTGTGGAGAATAGTTGATAATATTTTTGAATTCTTGAATAATGCCATCGAAGGATTTGGTAGTCGGGAGTGAAAAATCTATTTGCTGTTTCAAATCATCAGGTTGTGTCAGTAACGACGGAGCTTCGGATCGCTTGAAGAAGATACCTTTGTTTAAAATTAAGTCGAAGACATTCTTTAGGAACTTTCCATAGTATCCCTTGAAGGGAAAATTAGGAAATTCAATGTGAGCAATAGGCCTAATCGTTGGGGGCGTAATAGGTTCAAATTTCTTAGATCGAAATTCAGCTGTTTTTTCAATCAGAGTTAAAATATAGTTCATATCATCTATGGAGAGTTTTATGTTTGTAAATGAAATGGTCAAGAATCCATGAGCATCGTTCTTGGCATGGTCAGGCAGAGTTGAGTAGGATAGGTCAACCAAACCCATCGCTAGTAACTTTCCTTTTACATATTTCAAAAGTTCACTCAGATCAAGGTTGATACCTCTGTTCACGTATTCCGGACCGCGCATTCTCTTAGTTTTGTAGAAAAATGAGAGCATTGGGATTTGAGTCTCAGCTGGTGGAGCAACACCATCCCAAGCATTCGCACTACTTGCAAATGGATGGAAAATTTGAAAGCCTTCACGCTTTTTCAATTCTCGTATAAAGCTCGCTTTTTGTTCCTCCATTCTACGGAATAGCTTCGCCGTGTTTGATTCACCCTGAAAGAAAACAAATCACAATTTTAAATCGTAGCAAATAATTCAATATTACTTTTTAAAACTTCTCAGGAATTATTTTTCAATTTGCAACTTTCAGCAATGACATTAAAACATGAGTGCAATAAATGCAGAATTATTTATTTAACCTTCAAGCAGCTTTTTCAAAGTTCAAAAAATTATATTGAAAAATAAAAACTGGATTTTCTCAACTGCTACTGTTGCAATGAGCTACGTGTTTGAATTCTACACTGATTGAAGGCTTTTATTGGTATATATGATTACCTATTGATACCTATAAATACTACTGCGAACGGAGGCTCTTACAGTAAAGTACTGAGAGAGTGAATTCATTTAATTAATCACATTTTATGTTCAGGCACTAGTTTTTAATTTTAGCCAAATGGAAATTGGNCAAAAAATTATATTGAAAAATAAAAACTGGATTTTCTCAACTGCTACTGTTGCAATGAGCTACGTGTTTGAATTCTACACTGATTGAAGGCTTTTATTGGTATATATGATTACCTATTGATACCTATAAATACTACTGCGAACGGAGGCTCTTACAGTAAAGTACTGAGAGAGTGAATTCATTGAATTAATCACATTTTATGTTCAGGCACTAGTTTTTAATTTTAGCCAAATGGAAATTGGAGATCAGTGTTGACTTTTGTCAACTGGGAATCTTTTATTTGAATCAATTAATTCAGTATCGAAGGCACACTTTCTGTTTTTAATTTCATCAAAATAGGGAAATATTGGAAATTTAGTAAAAGTAAAAGTAGGTATAGATATTGGCTATTGGTATTTTGAATCAAATGAACAGTTTGATTACAAAAATATAATAAAAATTGAATACCTAATCGTAATGCTTTAATTTCTCCATTTTCTAATCATACCTCTAAATCTAAACTTTCTGAAATCACGAAATAAGATTGATTAAATCTTATTTCAAAAAAGATTTTTTTTATTGCAAAAAAGTTTTATCAAAGTTAAGTATAAGTTGATTCAATTTTAATAATGACAATTGAAATTACTANATTTCAAAAAAGATTTGTTTTATTGCAAAAAAGTTTTATCAAAGTTAAGTATAAGTTGATTCAATTTTAATAATGACAATTGAAATTACTACAAATCCAAAGTATTCTCAATTATTCTCTAATTGTGTTAACAANTACAAATCCAAAGTATTCTCAATTATTCTCTAATTGTGTTAACAATAATGCAATAATGTTAGCAACGAATTTAATCGCTACTTGAATGTCGATAATATTGGTAGCATAATGGAAAATTTGTGGTAATAAGTTGAAGCCGGTTTGGATGTAAAAATGATTACAAAATCACAATTAAAAGTGTCGTCAGTGAGAAAAGTACAACTTACAGAACTTATTTGTTGATTTTACTAATAAAAACCTATGGTGTTTCCATTGACAGATAGTGAAGTTTGGCTACACTACACATTTTTGCAACAAAATCAAACATGAAACCCAATAAAACTAATATGAAAAATGTTGGATTTTGGATTCCAATAACAAGTTTGAGGGCTATTTTTCACTACTGATCCAAACTATTTGAGTATGCACGATTTAAGTCAAACTTGCAGTTTTACTAAATGTTTCGCACTTACATTGAAGAGTTCGTCTACAAAATAAAAGACAGTATTTCAAAAAGTATTAAGTTTAGCAGCGAAAAATTCTATAAAAAAAATATCAAAACACAACGCTCCCAAAACTTCTCCCATAAATTAAAAGTGTGGAAAATTAAAGAACCATTAAAGCATACTTATCCTGATATTACTTTAAGAGATGACGTCCCTAAAGCCACCCGTGTTCGACGATCGGATATATGGATATCTCAACACTCCTTATCACAAAATCATCCAAATCAAACTTCAATCATGGCAAATTCTACCAATTCATCAACTCAACGACAAGCATGACTCTTAGTTCCTCAANCAAATCAAACTTCAATCATGGCAAATTCTACCAATTCATCAACTCAACGACAAGCATGACTCTTAGTTCCTCAATCTAAACAACAAGATGAACTCTGTGTTGCTGCACTAAATGTCTGTGGTTACAATTCTAAANTCTTAGTTCCTCAATCTAAACAACAAGATGAACTCTGTGTTGCTGCACTAAATGTCTGTGGTTACAATTCTAAACTTAATCTCATACATCTCCTAATGATTAATCAAAATATTGATGTTCTATGTATCACAGAAACAAACTTGAAAAAATATTCACCTCCACTTATCATCCCTGGATTTGATNATATTGATGTTCTATGTATCACAGAAACAAACTTGAAAAAATATTCACCTCCACTTATCATCCCTGGATTTGATCTCTTCCATTTTGATCGTAACTGGCAAAAAAAAGGAGGTGTGGCAATTCTAATAAGGAAATCATTAAACTCAAAAATTATAAAACATGACATCCTTCCAAACTCTGGTATAGAATATCTTAGTATAAATGTTCAAATTAATTACAGAAAATCCTTTTCTGTTACATGTGTATACAAGATCCCTGACTATTCAATAAATGCACTAAAACAAGATACCGAGACTGTCTGAACTTTTTAGTGAAATCAGTTTACGACTTAATAACTCGGCAATCTTGGGAGACTTCAACTTTAACACCACCTACCTCAATTCAAAAATTTTAAGAAAAATTAACTTAATATCTGAAAATCACAACTTCAAACAACTGATCACTAAAACAAACTAATCACTGATCCTACCAGAGGAACATCTAAACTTGATCTCATCTATATTAACAATACAAAACTGGTGCATAAATCAGGAACTTATGATCCTCAAATCTCTGATCATTCATTAGTGTATGTAAATCTGAAACTGCAAAAAAGAAATTTGAATAAAGTGATAATCAACTTTAATAACTACAAAAACTTAGATTACACTATACTTGGAAAAAAGATATCTTCTTTGTACTTCGACAATACTAACTCTAATCCAAATAGTGCTTTCATTAATTTTATTGGTCAAATTAATCAAACATTTCGTTCAGTCATTAAACAAAAATCAGTTACTTATGTGAAGTATCCCAAATCCTTCAATACCTCAAAAAACACACGTGACCTAATGACACAAAGAGACCAATATTTTCACATTTTGAAAAATAACTTCAATACTAGAATTAATGATAAAATCGCCAATCACTACAATTTTATGTGTAAGGCAGTGAAAAAGTCGGTCAATCAGGATGGGAAAAATAGTTTGAACAGTGAGATTCAGAAAAATGGACCCTACAAAACTGTTGAAAAGTTGTGCAAAATTAAATCAAAGAATGACTACAGTATAACTCTAACACCGGATGATCTAAATGATTACTATACGGAAATTACGACACCAAAAACTGTATCTAGTATACTCCCTGTTAAACCAATGCAAATTTCAACACCAAATGAGTTTTTTAAAATCAAATTAATAAAACCTCCACAATTATTCGCAGCCTGGAATAATTTCCCAAAGAAAAATTCGAAGTCATGTGATATTATGAATATTTCCAAGTGGATGCTTAACCTCTCAATAAGTGCGCCAAATGTAACTGAGCATCTAATCAAGATCATAAATTTATCCATTAAACAATGCTATTTTCCAATATCATTTAAAACATCAACTATTGTGCCTATTCTTAAACATAATAATGTAACAAATGCCTCGGATACAAGACCCATATCTATACAAGCAGTGCTAGCAAAACTTATTGAAAAAATAGTTCTCGCCCAATTATCGAAGTTTTTAACCTCAAATAATCTACTATACAAACCTCAATTCGGATTTAGGAAAAATCACTCTACAACCCATGCATTACTTGCTACAACAGAATATTTCTACTCTGAACTCAACAAAGAAAACATCTGTATTCTCCTAGCACTTGATCTTAAGAAAGCCTTTGATACTGTTGATAAAGGGATTTTAATTCAAAAATTAGTATGGTACAACATTGAATCTGACTGGTTTGAATCCTATCTCAATAATAGAAGTCAAATGGTCATAGTTGATAAACATAAATCCCAAATTAAACCAACTATTCTATCGGTACCTCAAGGTTCGGCACTCGGTCCGCTTCTGTTCTCTATAATGATAAATGATTTACTTCTTGTCCTCAAAAACAGTATTGCTATTTTGTTCGCAGATGATACTCATATCATCATAGCTGGACATCCGAATGAATTGTCAGGCATTATTCAAAACCTTACACTAGATTTAGAACTAATCATCAATTGGATGAATATAAATATGATGGAACTTAATTTAAACAAAACAAAAATGATGCTGATAGGATCGCCTCGAATTGTGAAAGCACTTGGAACCATTACTATAGAAACTAATGAAGTCAAAATAACATCATCAAACACAATCAAATGTTTAGGTCTAACCAGGGTGATTTTAGGTTGTTTGTTGTCGCTTCGCTTTATAGGGTGGAGACATTCCCATCTCTATAACATTACGTGAAAAGTTCAAAGATACAGGACCTTTTTTGTACCTGAAGTTTGTTGATAAACAAATGCCAAACAACGGTGAGAGGCAATAGCCATCAATTCACTCATTAGAACAAAAGGTTTAAGATAATTTTACATTCCAAAATTTACCTTGGAAACCTGTGAATCAGAGGTTTGAGAGGTTTTGCAGAAAAGGTCCCGTATCTTTGAACTTTTCGCGTAATGTTATAGAGATGGGAATGTCTCCACCCTATAAAGCGAAGCGACAACAAACAACCTAAAATCACCCTGGGTCTAACCATCGATTCCTCTTTGACTTGGACTGATCATATTTCTGTTGTAACTAAGCGATCTTATAACTCACTATGGATGCTGCTTCCACTTCAAAAATTACTTTCAACCAAAATCAGGAAAATTTTAATTTCAAGCTACATATTCCCTATAATTGGTTACATGATCATTATTTGGGGCAGATGTAAGAAAGGACTCATCAAGTGAGTAGAAAAAATTATACGACGATGCGCCAAATATGTTCTTCTACTTAGCAGACGAGACAATGTGAAACATCTAATAACAACGGAACTCCAGTGGTTATTCCCTTCTGCATTATGTCAACTGGATTCAATGTTACAAATGATAAAAATATCCAATAACAGTATTCCTTACTTTAACGATTTACCACATATTTTGAATCACCTCCAAGACTATTCAAAATCTACCAGAACACGATCCTATGTAACAAATAGAAATTATTACCACAGATCTTTTGTCAACACAATAATCAACTTACTTAATATAATCCCAGAAAATTTTATTTCAATTGATATCAATAACTTTAATATTAGTAAGCGAAACCTCACTCTTTTCCTGCTAGATAAACTAGTGAAAGTGAAATCTGTGATTCCTTTTTGTGCACCTAACTACTATAAAAACCAACCAAAAATCCTCAAATATTCTTAAATTTACCTTAACTTAGGACGCGGCCTAACAGCTAAACAGTTCCTACAGTTACAGTACAATACAGCTACCTTGGTCAATCAATTTCTTACCTTCCTTAAAATTTCACAGACATCATCATTTAAAATAATAATAATAATAATAATAACACAATACTCAAAATTCAAAATTTAATTTCCTATTTCTAATGTCATTTTAAATAATTTAATTATCTTAGAATACATCCATTGTATAACTCAGGAAACATAACAACCTAGTGCACTATGCACATTTAGGACGTTTTCATAGACCAAATAAATAAATAAATAAAATAAACTCCAATGCCAAACACCAAAATGAACAAACCCTACAAAGCGCAGCTTTCAAACAAACTGTCTCCATGGACCCTCTTGCGGATGATTTTTTGTACCAAAATTGAAAATACCTATCACTATCGCAACGTTACAATTGTCTGGAGTATAATTGCACCTTGCGTGAAACCTATTGAGATATGCGCAACCATGCAATAGCTAAGGTTTAGTCACCATACTTCGTAATTACCCTAGAAGCTGCAAACCAAATTTTTGCGATTTCGGGTCTTCGGCTCGTTTGAATTGTGTGATCTCCTTGATCATAAGATGAATTGTAAAGTTCAATGCCAGTAAACACGTAAGAAGCGTGAAGACCAAACGTGTCCTGCAGAGCGTTTGGATTTTGAGTGAGAAGCATCGAGCTTGTGTAGGGGGTCGCAAAAAGCCAAGTCCCAACGGTTATAGAATCAGCACTAAAAATAAAATGACAAGTGTTCAGAATTAATTCTGAATTAACCTGATTTAATCACACATTTTTAAACTATGATTTGTAAGAATCAGCTAACTTGTACCTATGCTCACGGTTAAATGAAGTTTACTTAACAGTAATTGGGCTATACTTCTAATAGATTGGGCAACCCAACAGCATTTTAAGCTTTGACAAACTTCTATCCCTGAAACACTGCCTAACAGGAGCATTTATATGCTTCCCGAATTCTGAAAATTAAGCAAATTCTGAAAAAAATAAATCATCAAAGGCAATAAAAGCATTACAGCCTCGAAAAAAAAGCATTTNATGCCTGAAACACTGCCTAACAGGAGCATTTATATGCTTCCCGAATTCTGAAAATTAAGCAAATTCTGAAAAAAAAAAAATCATCAAAGGCAATAAAAGCATTACAGCCTCAAAAAAAAAGCATTGTGAGTTTCAAAAAAAGTCATCACTTGTTAAATTGCAATCTGGACAGAAGTGAAGTCAATTATTAAATTGTTTTCTCAGGCACCTACATGAATTCTCGTCAAAAGTATTGCGATTAGGCGGAAAACCTACAGTGTCTTTCGAAACTTACAGTTCTTACAGTGTTATTTTGTGTTTGTCTTCTGAAACAACCAGTAGGAGCCATGGGGACGGTTTTCTCATAGAGTAGACCTCTAGAAAAGAAAAATACGATGTGGGAAATAAATTTTTGAACGTCCGACTGGTTCTAGAACTGTTAGTTTTCTAAACTATTATTTCCAAAAAACAAAAATTCATTTGACTTAATCCTATTTAGTAGATATAATTTTTTCATAGCAACTTTGGTCCCCAGAACGGAACCATGAAAAACACTCATCACTATCACTTTAGATTATCCAGTGATGCATTGGGCATAGAGATTGCAAATCCCGAAAAGGAAAACAGGAAATTTCGGGAATTTCGGGAAATGGTTTCCCAAGGTAACCACGAGAATTCCCGTTCGGGATGTCAATAAATAAATTTAAAAATAAAGTTAGACTTAACAAGGTATATAAATAATTGTTTTTAAAATAACTAATTTGAAATAAATATAGATAGGTGTGATAATTGTGAAAAGTTTAAAAAATAAAAAAAAATAGAAGTACTAGACTTATTTACCAATCAGAAATTATTAATTTCTCAAGTTTTAATTTAATTAATCGTATTTCAATTACCACACAAAACCATCAAATGTGTGGGAATTGTGAAATTTTTAATCCCAATGCTTTGGGCATGAGCTCAACCACTTGGATTTTATACTGAAAAGTCTCAAGAATGCAAGAGACGAAACAGATGGGAAGATATAGGGCTCGAAAATAATTCAACTATTAACTTCTGGAGCCTCCCATAAATAGCCAGAAAAGTGTATCTTGTTCTAATTTTCACTATCAACGTCAGTCTGATGTAGTCTATCATCGTATGAATAGTGTAAGTTGGAATAACCGTAAATTAATTTTATCTGAGTTTTCACAATTACCACACCTAGTTTTCACAATTACCACAGTTTTGCTTTTAATTGTGAAAAGTAGTTTCTCGAATGCAAATAAATCCAATCAGGCGTTCGAACAGAAACATTAACTGAATAAAAACCTTACAAGGCTAGAGATTCGTAGTTTGAAATAGTATTATGGAAAAAAATTTTTTAGGAAACCCTTTTAAGCCCTGTATATTTTGAGTTAAACTCGGAAAAGTGAAAAAATCACAATTAGCTAAGATTTCCTTACTTACTTTTGACATGCGCAAACCGATGCAAAATGACATGCACAAGTCATGGAAAATGACACGCGCAACCTTTTTTTGTTTTACTTTCACAGTGAAAGTAAGAGAAAATTCAAAAATTAATAATTAAAGAATATGAATAATTATTAATTTCTGCATGGTTACCTTTGTTTTTTTTTGTTTCGGGAAACCCGGGAATCTCCCGAAATTCGAGAATTTTTCGTTTCCCGTTACTAGGGTAATTNGAGAAAATTCAAAAATTAATAATTAAAGAATATGAATAATTATTAATTTCTGCATGGTTACCTTTGTTTTTTTTGTTTCGGGAAACCCGGGAATCTCCCGAAATTCGAGAATTTTTCGTTTCCCGTTACTAGGGTAATTTNTTTTTTTTGTTTCGGGAAACCCGGGAATCTCCCGAAATTCGAGAATTTTTCGTTTCCCGTTACTAGGGTAATTTTCCCGGAAGTTGCAATCACTAATTGGGCATAAAGTTTCTAACTAATTTTTATCAATTTTCATCAGAAAATTGTTAAAAATCAATTGTCTAATGAGAATTGATATACACTTAACCAGTGTTATAATAAAGTCAGATGTAGTGTTCTCTAAGACTCCGACGGATGAGTCGTGTCTCAGCTCGTTTTGTTTTGAAGAGTCGAAGAGCCTTGCGAGACTCTTGGACTCTAAGAGCCCCGGCTCATAAACTTTCAGATTTAGGGTATTTTGATTCTGCAAAACGCTCATTANAGAGCCCCGGCTCATAAACTTTCAGATTTAGGGTATTTTGATTCTGCAAAACGCTCATTATTCGACTTTGTCTTACATGTCAACTCTAGAGTCACATTTCTTGAAATTTGAAACCGGCTAGACAATAATATTAACAAATTCAAATCGACAAAAATTTTAAATAGTTTTTCTATGCTATTTTGCGTCTGTCTGTCTTATAGAGTTTTCACTATGGGATAGCACCATAAATGAGAGATAGTAATAGATAGTAAAAACTCTTGAGAAGGTATGTGGTTTTGTGACCACCAATCACGAAGAAAGAATAATAAGAGAACCAATCACGAAGAGAGAAAAAATGGGAGTTGGAAATGTTAGAATGACAAATCCCTCCCCGATTGAGAAATCCCTTCCCAGTTGAAGTTTTTTGGCCTCAATATCTCTGAAGAGCTTTTCCTATCTATTACTATCTCTCATCTATGGGGATAGCACATGTATCAAGCAATTTCACATATGTAATGCACATTGTACGTGCGTACTGTAGGTAGGTATTGGACGTTGGCATGCGCAATAAGCATAGAAAATTTCCACTATTATATGCGCACTGCCCGCCGCCGTTCAGAACCACGCGGCGCTTTCCCTACTGCGCTGCAGCCCACCGCTCTCCTTTCCGCCCACCGCCCACCTTAGCTTCCACCGACTCCAAATAAAATCATTTTGTCTGTGAAGTAACGCTTGGGAAGCTCAAATCAAGGAGTAACAAATAAAACAGATGAAAAAGAAATTGGTAAACGAGTAATAGAAGAATCCGCAATTCAATTTAAAAAAATTTCAAATTGGAAAGTTCTATCAGAAAAAAGATTAGTAGTAAAAGTCTTTCCTTGATTTCTTGATATTAAAATCATTCCCGCCATATTAGGGTAGTATATTTGCTCATATACTCATCATGAATTTTATCTAGACTTTAAATATTTCTCATAAATTGTGATGAAACCAATTTGAGTTCTAATTCTCCAAGATTATAAAATTTATTAAATTGAAATATTTTATTTGCGAAAGCGCGTTATTTTCAAAATGATTCCAATTCAGAAGTTTTGCCAGCTTATAAAGGAAGCAGGATTATAACTTGAATAAACATAGTTGACCACGTGGCCTTTTAAAGTGACGTCAAGTAAACCAAAAATCTAGTTGAACTATAAATTTTATGGACTTTAATTAGTTTTACAAACTTTATAAACAAGGCTGACCAAATGTAGATCGATCCCTCATAAAGACACTTCAGTTTAAAGTTGAAACTACTTGGTCATTTAACCAATGGTTAACCTATCGAATATGGATGAATCCTGCAATAATATCATTTTTCAAGCGTAGAAATTACATGTTTAAGCAGTAAACATGTATTACCATTCAACTTTAATGCTATTTTCTGTAGAAAATGAATCGCACTAAACCTCATTTTGAACAATTTTAATTGATTTTTTTGAAAAAAAAAATGCATTTTTTGGTTGACAGTTTGAAATAGGAGTTTGACATAGAGCAAGGTATCACTTTTTCTAAATTTCATAAATATTATAAATTTTGACTGTTATCACGTAACAGTCAAAGTGATTTAGCTTTGATCTATAAAACTCTTTACTTTTGTAACCTTTGCAATTAGTTATAAATGGAAAGTGACTATTATAAATTTTTTGTACTGAATGGAATTTTTACGCCAAACATGAATTACATACGGATAGCAAATTACATTTAAATACGGCAAGGATGCTTACAATATGCAAATTCTAATGAAATAATTCAAATTCTAATCGACAATTTTTTTTTTAAAGAAAAAAAAATTTGTTNTTTTGTAACCTTTGCAATTAGTTATAAATGGAAAGTGACTATTATAAATTTTTTGTACTGAATGGAATTTTTACCCCAAACATGAATTACATACGGATAGCAAATTACATTTAAATACGGCAAGGATGCTTGCAATATGCAAATTCTAATGAAATAATTCAAATTCTAATCGACAATTTTTTTTTTAAAGAAAAAAAAATTTGTTNACAATATGCAAATTCTAATGAAATAATTCAAATTCTAATCGACAATTTTTTTTTTAAAGAAAAAAAAATTTGTTTTTAAACAAGTCGGAAGCAAAAGTATTAAAATAGTTAGAAGAAAAAATTGTAGATATCAAACATAAATTCTTTGCTTACAACTGAATTCCCTGCAATCTCTTTCTCAATTCATCGTTGCTGTTGAGAAATAAGTATCCACCTGCTTTTTCTGCATCCACATGATACCATACTCTGTACCGCTTACAAATGTCTCCAATAACGTCAAGGTTGTCTATAACTCCAAGTACTGGAGTACCTGCGGTCGCAACAACCATCACAGCTTCTTCTGTATTTGAATTTTTCGTAGTTTCCAACGCTGATTCTAACTTTTTAACATCCATTTGTCCATTTGTATCAACATCCACTAACCTAATGTTCTCAATTCCTAACCCTTGGTAAATCGCAGCAGTTTGCCAAGATGTAGAGGAATGCTTAGAAGCAAATACTAATGACTTCTTTCTCAATGAGAATGTCCCAATATCTCTTAATTCTGGTCTAGCGTGTATCATGGCGACAGCTAGAGCCATCGAATTGGCTGCACCACAACCACTAGTTGGAACACCATCACCTGATCTCTTCCATCCGATATTCTTTGATAGATATTTTGTCATTTCGATTTCCATTATTGTCCAAACTGGTGAAACATAATATGTTACAACCAAATTACTCATGGTGGCGGCCATCCAGTCACCTGCTAGTGCAAGTGGATCCAACCCAGCGATTCGTTTGTTGAGACGGTAGCGATGAGCTGGTTTGGGACTTAGATTGAAAATTTGTTTCATTAGTTCTAACATATCCTTATCCTGAGTTCCTGAGTCATATAATTTAAAGTCAAATTTTTTAGACAGTTGCTCAGGACAACAGTATGGGATTTTGGAGGCAATATATTGCTTTTCTTCCTCAAAAACTCCATCTTTTAGGATTATTTCCATGGCACTNTATGGGATTTTGGAGGCAATATATTGCTTTTCTTCCTCAAAAACTCCATCTTTTAGGATTATTTCCATGGCACTGAAAATGAAGTCCGAATGTGTTCCTCGTGAAGCGCTCGACTCGTAGAAATGAACTATAGCTGGATCAGGTGGAGGCCTCGGCGGTTCTTCAGAGAAGACATAACCCACTAACGTAAATATAGTTATGTACAATTTCATTTTTACCATAATATTTACTTTTATATTATATATATGCTATTCTATATATTACTTTGCTAAATTGTTAAGATAAAATCGAAATTTAAAGGCTTTTGTCGTCACATCGACTGAAATGTCAAAAAAAAAAAATTTTTTTTTCTTCTCATTTTATCTTGTAAGTAAACCGCAACAACTGTAGAATCACCCGTGGAATAAATCTTAGGAGATAATGCGAAACTTGTTAGTTAAACTTTATATGATTCTGGTATGTATTATTGTAAAACCATTGTTTAAGCCTAACCAATCAGATGTCCTGAAATCTCAGAGTATGTCCGGAAATCATTGTTACAACCAGTATATATTGAATCAAATAAGCAAGTTTATTCCAAGTTATCGACCTGATATTTTTTTATAAAAAAATTTGTCTTAACGAAACCAAAACCGGAGTATCCGTAGACTGAAACGCCGATTTGAGTGCTATTTGTAAGTAACATTGTAAAATTAATTTAAGTACATGGTGTATCAGTGATGNTTATATGATTCTGGTATGTATTATTGTAAAACCATTGTTTAAGCCTAACCAATCAGATGTCCTGAAATATCAGAGTATGTCCGGAAATCATTGTTACAACCAGTATATATTGAATCAAATAAGCAAGTTTATTCCAAGTTATCGACCTGATATTTTTTTATAAAAAAATTTGTCTTAACGAAACCAACACCGGAGTATCCGTAGACTGAAACGCCGATTTGAGTGCTATTTGTAAGTAACATTGTAAAATTAATTTAAGTACATGGTGTATCAGTGATCATAGACGTTATCTGGATTCTCATTTGAAGGAGCAATTGTATATACTAAACGAAGCCAATACCAGGACCCTGAAACAGAACGTCCGCAGGTGGAGTGTCATTGGTAGAAGTCAATATTTTTGTTTTATTTGTCTATACTAAATTAGTTTTGCATTAAGCAGCAATAAAACCCAACTATTTTCCGGACAGACGGATCCAATATTCTGTTGCTACTACTCCTAATTTAAGTAATAAAACAATAGTCATTATGAATTAAAGTAAAAGTTGACCCCGAATTGCTAGTTTATATACCAAAACTAGAAAGGATTTATAATTGTATAAGATTCATCTCAAGGTGATTTACCACATTCCTAATTACAATATTATCACCACTTTCAAGGTGTAGGTAGAACATGCTTATAGAAATATGCTTTCTGCTACACGGTGAACCTTTAAATTCCATACAAAGAGACGCATAGATTTACCTTCTACAGTGTAATTAGGTTATTCTACTGTTCTAAAATCTACGGTTCAGGAAATGGGTTCCATGTGAATTGACCAACATGTGAATTAACCAACACGTGAGTTGGCCAACACTGTAAATTGACCAAAACGTGAATTAGCCAATATGTAAATTAACCAACACGTGAATTGGTCAATTTTTTTTGATTTATAACACACTGTTAATCAAACTTTGTATTAGTTGTGATAGAAATGACTTCCTGGTATTNAGCAGCAATAAAACCCAACTATTTTCCGGACAGACGGATCCAATATTCTGTTGCTACTACTCCTAATTTAAGTATAATAAAACAATAGTCATTATGAATTAAAGTAAAAGTTGACCCCGAATTGCTAGTTTATATAACCAAGACTAGAAAGGATTTATAATTGTATAAGATTCATCTCAAGGTGATTTACCACATTCCTAATTACAATATTATCACCACTTTCAAGGTGTAGGTAGAACATGCTTATAGAAATATGCTTTCTGCTACACGGTGAACCTTTAAATTCCATACAAAGAGACGCATAGATTTACCTTCTACAGTGTAATTAGGTTATTCTACTGTTCTAAAATCTACGGTTCAGGAAATGGGTTCCATGTGAATTGACCAACATGTGAATTAACCAACACGTGAGTTGGCCAACACTGTAAATTGACCAAAACGTGAATTAGCCAATATGTAAATTAACCAACACGTGAATTGGTCAAATTTTTTTTGATTTATAACACACTGTTAATCAAACTTTGTATTAGTTGTGATAGAAATGACTTCCTGGTATTGAGTCAAGTAAGCATACAATGAGACGTCACACCATATACAAAGGATACTAAATTTTGGCTAGATTTTGTATCAATGCTTTAGTGGAAAAACATTCCCAAACCTTTCGGTAAGAAATGTTACCATAAAAGGAATATCTTTTGAAATTCAAAAATCTAAACAATTGTGTAAAAATTAACCAGCTTTTAACTTCATCCCTAACAACTCCATCATAACTCTAAGTATACAGAAACCTGGAATCCAAATTTCTGAACATAGTCCTAGATTATTAGACCCGAAGTGTCATCGGAGCTATGGCTGCAATATCAGAGAAAAGAAAATATTTAAAATATTTTAAGGCCGAATATTTCGCAACTAACGAAACAGTAGATGTGGTACGTCAACTAGACTCATTTTCACAAATTCCTAGACCTCCAAGCCTACTAATTCATAATGTCGTCGGTAATGATTTACGNAGACCTCCAAGCCTACTAATTCATAATGTCGTCGGTAATGATTTACGAACAGAAGAACCTACTACTTCGAGTCGAGATGAGCGATGAGACGACGGGTAAAATTTAAGTATATTGGATGATTTCGATAACATTATAAATGACGACTTGTCATCATGTCANTAAGTCCGAATATTTCGCAACTAACGAAACAGTAGATGTGGTACGTCAACTAGACTCATTTTCACAAATTCCTATAATGTCGTCGGTAATGATTTACGAACAGAAGAACCTACTACTTCGAGTCGAGGTGAGCGACGAGACGACGGGTAAAATTTAAGTATATTGGATGATTTCGATAACATTATAAATGACGACTTGTCATCATGTCANCAGAAACCTGGAATCCAAATTTCTGAACATAGTCCTAGATTATTAGACCCGAAGTGTCATCGGAGCTATGGCTGCAATATCAGAGAAAAGAAAATATTTAAAATATTTTAAGGCCGAATATTTCGCAACTAACGAAACAGTAGATGTGGTACGTCAACTAGACTCATTTTCACAAATTCCTAGACCTCCAAGCCTACTAATTCATAATGTCGTCGGTAATGATTTACGAACAGAAGAACCTACTACTTCGAGTCGAGATGAGCGATGAGACGACGGGTAAAATTTAAGTATATTGGATGATTTCGATAACATTATAAATGACGACTTGTCATCATGTCATGATAACGATCACGACTTTGAAGCAAACTTTGAAAACATGCCTAAAATTATTTCTGCCAGACACTTTTTGCAGAGATTGTCACTTAATTTCTGAATTTCACACGCAGCTTTAACAGCACTTTTGAAAGAATTTAAAGTATACCCTGGATTCAGTGATATTCTAGGAGATTCTCGTACGTTACTACGTATCCCCGTTTTAACCCCAACCACCGTAATTTGTTCAGTCGGAGAGTACTGTCACATTGGTCCTGAGCAGACGTTTCAAAATTAATTCCTTTAATGAACACTATACCACTCCTTATCAGACTGCAAGTAAACATTTACGGATTACCTCTTAGCATGAGCTCAAGCAAACAAATTTGGTCAACTATAGACACATCAATGGATATGATTTTCTAACGTGTGTGATCGGAATATTTTGCGGCAATAGAAAACCCGATTCTGTCAACCATTTCTTTCAAAAGTTCTTTACTGAATGCAAATATATCAGTGAAAATGACATTAATCTTGGAAATAAAGTTGTGAATTTTGACATCTACTCATTTGTGTCCGACACTCCTGCTAAATCCTTCATCCTCTGCACCAAAGGTCATACCGGTTATTACAGTTGCAACAAGTGTTGTGTAGAAGGAGAGTGTATTAATGATGGTGTTGTTTACCTAGAGACCATCGCCCCACTTCGTTTGAATTTTATAGTTTGACACCATTCTGCCCACGATGAGCCCTACTTGGTAAAGATTCCGTTTGCAAAAGTTACAAGTTGACATGGTAGTATTTCCCACTTGATTACATGCATGTAGTGTGTCTAGAGGTCACAAAAAAATTAATAGTATTATGGATGAGGGGTAAATTGCAGTACTTTACATTAAGCTCAGCTATGGTAGACAACATATCACAACGTCTATTGAGTCTACGTATGAACATTCCGAAAGATTTTTGCAGAAAACACAGATCACTTACAAATATTGATCTTTGGAAAGCTACAGAATTGCTGCAATTTTTACATAGGGCGTGTTGTGCTGAATGGAATTATTCCTCCGGATCACTACTCAATATTTTTGTCACAGCATCCCCATTTGAATTTGGTTAACCCTACACCTGTTCGGAGGTCCGTCGACTAAGCACAACCGCTAATAAAAAATTTTATGATATATTTTCCAAAAATATATGACAAAGAAAACGTCTCCTTTAACAATTCAATTCATTTAGTCAAAGATTCTCGTAAATTCGGTTGACTAGATCCAGTGAAATTTGAAATTAAACAAGGGAGAATAAGAAACTTTTGAGATCTAGCAACAAACCCCTATACAACTTTACCGACGATTGTCTGAATTAGACCAAATTTACCGCTTGCACAGCTAGGATGTGGAGAAGTGTCAATTGAGGCTATCTTACTCTAATGGTGCTACAGTTAGTGAAGTAGGAAGTCAATTTAAGTCAATATTGTTCCAATTAGTGAANCTATCTTACTCTAATGGTGCTACAGTTAGTGAAGTAGGAAGTCAATTTAAGTCAATATTGTTCCAATTAGTGAATTTTTCAATAACTAATCCAGATAATACAGTTTGATTCAAGTGGTTAAGCGCAGTAGATTTTTAAATTTTTTTTAAGAAACTAACACATAAAGGTACATAAACAAAATTTCAAAATGTTTTCTAAGTTGTTTAGAGAAGAGTTTCGAAAATCTCATTTTTCAAAAGTGTCTGGTGTCAGAGTTACAGCGGCAAAAGAAAAAGTTGGCGGGAGAAAGCTGTTTCAGGTTGTTAAGCGCACTCAGCCTACATCGTTAATTACTCTGGTTAGCGTGAATATTTTGGGCGGTAAGTAAACATTTTCTAATTATATAACCAATACAGATTATATTGGTAGCGATTATCACGATACAGCACATGTTAATATTAAAATTAAAATTTTATTTAGAAAATGGGAAGAAGAAGGTTACTCATAGACTTTGAAAAAGGTCAAATCGACGCAATTCATAAATCTGGTTACTCACACAGGAAAATTGCAAAAGTAATTGGAAGGTCTGAGGGCTCAATTCGTAATTAAATGAAAAACAAACATAATCTACCGAAAAAAGTTCGCTTTGATCCTGAACCAAAACTTTCACCGAAAGAGAAGCGCATNAAAAACAAACATAATCTACCGAAAAAAGTTCGCTTTGATCCTGAACCAAAACTTTCACCGAAAGAGAAGCGCATAAAGAACCTAGTAACAAATCAATCTCTTTGGCCAAACTTAAACACAATTTGTNAGTTCGCTTTGATCCTGAACCAAAACTTTCACCGAAAGAGAAGCGCATAAAGAACCTAGTAACAAATCAATCTCTTTGGCCAAACTTAAACACAATTTGTAATTAAATGTTTCAAAGTCCACTGTTAGAAGAGCCCTACTCGCCACGGGAAACATCAAATTTGCCAAAAAAGTCCGAAAACCACCTTTGACACCTGCTCATAAACAGGCACGGCTATAATGGGCCAAGGGTAAGATTGGATGGGGCACCGAGTGGCACCACGTAGTCTGGAGTGATGAGAAGAAGTTCAACCTGGATGGTCCGGATGGGTACGCATCCTACTGGCATGATTTACGAAAAGAAAAAACAATATTTTCCAGACGACACATCGGGGGCGGCTCTTTCATGATCTGGGCCGCATTCAGTTACTTTGGAAAGACACCGCTTGCATTTTCTTGACCTCAACTGAATTCATTGGACTACCAGGGGCACTTATACATGAAACTGGCACCACATTTGTAAATTTGGGGCAAGGGCAGGGCATTTTCATGCAAGATAATGCACCTTGTCACAAATCAGCAAGCTCGTTGGCACGGCTCAGAGCCCATCACATTCCTACTATGCAATGACTAGGTTACTCGCCAGACCTGAATCCCATCGAAAACTTATAGGGTATCTTATCTCGAGCGGTTTACGCCGGTGGAAGACAGTTTCAGTGTATAGAAGAGCTAAAAAGCGTGGTGAAAGCAGAGTGGGAGAAAGTAGAAATTTCTACCTTGAAAACCCTTGTACAGTCGATGAAAGAAAGAGTTTACCAAACCATTTTAGGAAAAGGAGGTCCAATTATATATTAGTATGAAGATTACATACCCAATTGGAGTTCTAGGCGCCTTAATTCTAACAAATTTGTTCTTGCGCTTATCCATTTGAACCAACTTTTACCCGATAAAATTTTTTTCTTCCGATGTTACTCTAGCATCCACCACACTTGGTTATTGAAACTTAATAAAATTTAGTTTGAACAAGTTAATGTGCCATAGTGTGTAAAGTGACTCCCAAATCTCACTGAGTCAGAGTCATTGACTCCCGAGTCACTGACTCTGACTCACTGTAGTTGTTTAGGAGTTGACTCAGGAGTCATGACCCTGACTCCCCATATTTTCGCGAACTGACTCTTGAGTCATGACTCTGACTCTGAATCTGACTCTGAATAATTAAAAAATGTTTAATATCTTCTTTTAAATATAGAGAAAAATTCTATAAACTGTATAACATTTCTATAAATTGTAGACGTCACTTTGCTTTTTTTTCTCCTTTTGTAAATTTAGATTATCTTGAATCGATGTTGATGAACTTTGACTTTCATTAACTGGAGAATTTTCCACATTTAACACAATTCAATCATCCTCCATTCTTAATTAAAAGTCCGTAAGAGTGCGACGAACGCAAAACACAAACAGATGATTTATATCAGAAAGAGTAAACATTCTTAAGTAAAATGAATGCAATGGATAACATGAATGAAACGTGTTTGAACATGAATGAATACCAAAAATCGGCTTCTATGCAATAAATGCAGAGTCATGACTCTGCTACTGATGAGTTGACTATGAGAGTCATGACTCTGACTCTCAAACAGGGAGTGAGTCAGTCATATAATGACTCTGACTCCCAAATAATTCATAGAGTTAGAGTCAGAGTCACTTTACACACTAATGTGCCATTTGTAATAGATTTTGGACCGTTTGATTAATTGTTTCTCATAATAAATTGATAATACAGAGTGCNTAATGTGCCATTTGTAATAGATTTTGGACCGTTTGATTAATTGTTTCTCATAATAAATTGATAATACAGAGTGCGCTTAACCACTTGAATCAAACTGTATTTGTTTGCTCAAGAATGGAAAGATATTAGTTATCAGAAACATTGCGAGTTGTGATGGCGAAACTAAATATGTATACCACCTGTCCACGAGAAAAGAAGAATTCCTCACCGTTCCATTCTAATTTCCCTAGCCGATGTGTATAGCTTGAATTTAAAAACATCACAACATCTTTTGGAATGGTCAATTCACGATGTCAACTTTAAGTGTGTCAGACTCCCGTTAAGCTCAACTCACTCTTGTGTCTATCTAGTAATACATAGTGAAGACAATATTCGACGTGTTTCAATTTCACAACAAAATTGAATTTGCTTTATTTCCTCATATTTGGCTAGAAGAGGAAAACGGGAAATATTTTTGGCTACCATATCTCAAAGAAGAGAATCAAAAATGCATCTTAATCGTCGGAAGCTGTTGAAATCTTTTAGCGTGTAAAATTTTAAAATATATCCGTAACAATATAATCCATTCTAAGAAATGCTTGTTTTATCTCAATTAATCATATTTAGACAGAAACAACGCTCTGTCATGATTAGTACAAAGCTTTGTATAGTATACCACTCAAAGTTTGGTTGGGTTGCACCTAATTAACACNGCTCTGTCATGATTAGTACAAAGCTTTGTATAGTATACCACTCAAAGTTTGGTTGGGTTGCACCTAATTAACACTCAATATTTCTGACCTTAAGAACAAATAATCTACTATGAAGCAAGACTATTAGTGAGTCCGTAAAGACCATTATGTTCTTATGGCCAGAAAGAGTGGGTCTTCTTTGGTACAATCCAACCCAAAGTTCTGTATAGTTCATAACATTACTTTGTGCAGAGTTAGAAAAAGTTTAGTATACTTTGTGCAATAGGACTTCTAATTCCATACTTAGTATGAATAAATACATGAAAGTAAATTTTGAGACAAACGGTAACTGTAATTGGCAAACCCTGCATAAAGGAATTCACTACACAAAACTTTGTATCATATCAAGCCTTTATATAGTGGAATTGAAACTTTTACTGCAACTCGTCTTGAGTATTCTATCTGGCTGATTTGCTAAGCTCATAATTGCTATTTAGCTACGTACGAAGAGGCGATTTCTCATCTCGAGTTCTTTTCGGTCCAATCAAAGCAAAGTGAATGGGATAATTTAAGGTAATTTAAGTGGGTAGTTCATCTCAAATGTGGAAACCAAATACTAGTTACAAACATTGTCAGTGGCTCACAATTTGACCAATCTTTTGGAAATCACAATCGAATAGGCCAACTTCTTTCGTTTCAAATTCCCAATCCTACGCCACCACTGGGGAAATTTGAAACTTTTCATTCATCACCAAATGTTGTCTCAAAATTATTTGTTGTGTCTAATAACTTCGTGTTGGGGCTTGTTTATCAAGCATCGACTATCACATATGCAACGGCACGGTGTATTTTTAGATATGATATTAATGGTATGTTATACCGTTCCAATACGTCGCAAGAGGAAAATCATAATTGTTTATGGGTGGCAAAAGATGTAATGTTTTGTGATTAATTTTTCTTAGGATGCTGGGCCCAACAGATAATGGAAACCCAGATAACAGTTCTACCAACTCTGACTTTGATAAAGAGAGACATCGACAACCTTTTGACAATTACTAAAACTAATTTATTGGCCAACACAAACCCAGTAACACATCAAGTTCGAAAGACATTTTCCGTGAGACCAGAGCTGCCATTAAAAGAGAGTGACGTAAACAATTTTGAAAGACTTTTGGATGATGAGGGCGAAATAGATATGTAAGTTATCACAATCAAAATAAAAAATTTACACAAAGATTGTATAAAGTTACTAGATTAAAAAACAATTTGATTTAATAGGTTGAATTCTTGAAGATGCAGTGTGGCAGAACCAAAGAAGTTAGTTGAGAATCATGTGTCAAATACATTATCATATAATCTTTTGTCATCGCTGGTTTAGTTACGGTACATAATTCATCAACCGATTTTGAACAAAGTACACCAAGTCTACAAACTGCAGCGCAAAATATTCAGTAAAATAGGAAGATAAATGAGGACGAAGGAATTTGCATGGTGGTATTCCCGACGTGGATGAGACGTGGATGATGTTGCTAGTTTTCTCTGCTGAGCCCTAAGCGTTTTTAGTAGAGAATGTTTTGTGAAGAACTGATGGCTATGCGTTCGGAAACTTTTGACAAAAGGATACGATTATTTGAAGGAGAAGAGAATCAACGTATTTTATCAACGGATACCCTGCACCGTAGCTGCGTTTATAGTTTGGGTGGAATGCAGATGGTCGCAGTTCAATACACTACTGAAAAACCCGAAGCTTAAGTGGGAGTTACTGTGGAAGTGAAAGATCTGACAGAACTACTGATCTAATGGCGCCACTTTTGTTAAAAAAGTGGTGGCACAATTGAGGGGTCTTGTAATAGCAAATAACTACATTGGAGTATTTAATCAATAGAATGCGAAAACTGTTGCGGAGGGACCTTTCCATTGGTTTTAAAATCACACGGATTCAAATCCGCATGCGCGGGTTGATATGGGGTATCAGAGAAACTTTTTTGTGCTACAAGTTCCGATGATATTATGGAAACTAACAGCATCAGTCCTGTTGCAGAATCAGCGGTGACGAATGCGCATAAATGATAATTGAATCTGATTGTTATTCATGTTCATTGTTATTTATGTTATGAAAGTTATTCTTCTGGCCAATATTTTGAGTATGTATGTTAAAATTATTCTTTATTAAAAATTAATGTGGTAAGTAACAAAAAGATCGGTTAATAAATCAAAATCGCTTGCTGAACAAGAAGTAAATAGTTTCCATCGTGAATAAGGTGTGCACTAGTTTGAAAAATGCTGTCTTCAGTTTGTAAAAAATTTTCATTATCTTCCGTTAAAGACCGTCTGTAATTAATAGTCAATAAGTTTGTTAAATAAATACCTGGCATACAAAGTGTGAAATTTGATTCAAGTTTTTCAGAATTTCAGAATTTGTGATTCAAGAATTTTTCCCTATAAGATTTTAAGAAGTGGAAAAGTTGTGAGAAAACAAAATAAGTTTAAAATTAAAGTACGGTTTTATTTAGATTTTAGTATGTGTCGCATAAGTTCAACAATAAAGCCCCAAAACGTGTTTTGACAACCGCTATACAGTACATTTTACGATAACAAGCCAATCAATCGACATTTGTGGTAAAAGTCGAAGGCAAATTCAAACTTCTGGTTTACAACGACAATACCAGAGAAGTTTTAGCCAAATATAGGTGTATAAATTTATCAGAAAAGCCAAGGAACACTGTTTTAAGGCATACCACAAACTGAAGAGATTGGTTTGAGAAAGGGAAAATAATATTTTTGGTATGAGTGGCGAAATGTGATCTAGAGCTATGAAGAGTGGTAAGAATTTGTAATACTGCTTCCTATTTTGTGTATGGTGAAATTGATTTGAGCTGCTTGATATTTTAACTGTCAAGTTGGAAATGTGAAGGATTAAAGGATAAGTAGGGGTATACCCTTAAATCCTTTAAAGTTAGTAAAAGTTTTCGGTAAATGAATTTCGGTATTGTTAGGTTGTTACGTGTTAAGATTTGATTCGACTTTTTCTAAGTTCCTAAGTTGGTATTTTAGTGAATCCGCGTCCCCATCCTCGTGAGTCCGCAACCATGACTAAACTAATCAATTTAATACCGCAAATTTTGCCAACGCTTTACCAGGCAACAAATAATTAATTTGCATCTGGTTTTGGTAAAAGAGTTTTATCTGGTCGATAGTTAAATCCCAGTTAAAAAATGTTATATTTGTCAGAGGTCATTACAATTTTTAAAATTCTCCAGTGTTTACTGTTGTAAATGAGAAAGTTTTATAATGAAATTTTATTTGTTTGTTAGGCTACTGGCTAAAAGACAGATAAATATTCAAAGTTCGATATTACCTAATGAAACTGATATCATTTACCGTTCAAAATGATAAATATAATCGATTTAAAAGGTTATGAAATGCTATATATATAATGAAATGCTAACGCATTTCATTTGNAATTCTCCAGTGTTTACTGTTGTAAATGAGAAAGTTTTATAATGAAATTTTATTTGTTTGTTAGGCTACTGGCTAGAAGACAGATAAATATTCAAAGTTCGATATTACCTAATGAAACTGATATCATTTACCGTTCAAAATGATAAATATAATCAAAAGGTTATGAAATNATAATGAAATGCTAACGCATTTCATTTGGCAATTGTAAATCGGAACAATTGAGAAACTGGAAATGTAACTACTGACACGCAATATGGTATGAGATGAAAAACCAAATTTCATACATCGCATTGACTAATAAAATTGTACGTTCAATAGTAAGAGAGTTAATAAAACGGCTACAAGTAAGGTTGACATTGCAAAATTTGCCAATCAAGATACATCTATCATTTTTTCAATTTCTGTGAACATCTTTTTATTTTCTGTCTACTAGTTTGCCATATTATACATATGTAAATCTTTGTGCAATTTGTAGAGAAGTTATACAAATTTTTTTTTAATTTATGTGTAATTCAGTATAAGCTTAAGTATACATTTTCACAATTAACCACATAAATTCTAACTACTTTTGCCAATCTGCTCATTGATTTATCTGTCAATGATAAATGGAAGTTTTGTAAACATTCCCACAATAAATAGGGAATAAACGCTCTAAAAAAACGATTGGCTCCACCGCTCGGTGTGACATGAATTGTGGAAATTCAGCTAGAAAAATTTCAGCACACTTGCTCTAAAGCATACCTACAATACGTATCAGCATCATTGATTGAGGTAAAGCAATGTGTAACTCATATTTTGGCTTTAGTCTTATATTTATTTATTTATTTATTAATACTTAGAAGTGCCTTGTTTACATAAATTCAGGTTATAAAGAGGAAAAAGATGAAATGCAACGCTTTCATACGGAATCCCACAGCATATTTTTGGTATTTTTGTTGCCTCAGACCAGGCCCAACTCATTTTACGTCTACTTTTGAACAATTTTACCATGGTTCTACTATGACAAATACAGTGTAACCTTAAATTATGTTTTATAAGGAAGAGATTATTGGTCCATGCATGTTTCTGCAGAAAGCAGGTATTTTTTTTGCTGGATAGTTTTAGTTAAAAAATTGTTTTAGGGAAAGTGCTGACAGTTTCAGATAAAACATTAGAAAGTTGGATGTTAAGTTGAAAAACTCAAGTCTCTAGCATGAATAGAATAAAAGTTATAATTTTTAGAAAATTGAATGTTTTGGATTTTTTTTGAGACGATGTACTCTGAGAAGCGAGTCTCAAAAANTTGAGACGATGTACTCTGAGAAGCGAGTCTCAAAAAAATATCCAAGAATTTCAATTTTCAAAAAATCATACTTCTACTACTGGTTCATCTTCAAACTTCTCCGTTCCTAGACTATGTATTAATGCAAACCGAATCTCGATACGTCAATTCGTTTTTGAGTTAGAGCACCGATGGTGGGAAGGACGGATGGAATGTGAATTCTGTATCATTTCTTGTACGACGCTACTAAACTGTACAATCCGTTTTTGGCATATAAATATTTCGGTTTCAGTTGTACTACTTCAAAATTCTGAAACTGAAAAGTTAATACACAAACATTTTTCCTTTCATACTCCCAGGTAAGTCTAAACNCTACTTCAAAATTCTGAAACTGAAAAGTTAATACACAAACATTTTTCCTTTCATACTCCCAGGTAAGTCTAAACTACATGAATTTATGATTTCCACATGTTGCGTTTAGGCGCTGAATATGTCGACCTTCGATTGATTTTATTTTGACATACTGTGCTAAGTGAACTCTACAAATTCACGAATTTTTATAGCTCTATTCCAAAAATTGTTTTCTAGCAGACTTTTCGATCACTATGAGTCACTTCGTTGTTCCTTTGATTCCATATTTTGTATCCCATAATAGCTGGACTACTGCCAAATGGATCAAAAATATGAGGGTCAGATCCAAATTCTGAGGTGCCTCTGTCTTCAGCGTCTCTGTTGCTTGGTAATTGGACTCTGTTGCCATAGTACTTCACTGAATCCAAGATATAATCGATATCTTTTGTTAACAAGGCCGAGCCCATTAACACAAATTTTAAAAATTTTATTGTGTTTCCTGAAACACCATGTCGGTGTTGGGCCACAAAACTTACTACCCCACTCTTGACGAGTTGCTTTTCAATCAGGAACGATATCTGAAATTGACAATATATAGTTAACACTCAAGCTTAATTTTTAAACCAGTTGTAGACTTCCAAGTGGTTGTTATATTGATATATTTTAAACTCGTTTTAAACTACTGGTCTTAAAATAATAGAATTTAAAGAGAGATTATTTTCGAACTTGCTATGATTACGAGTGGTCGATCTAACATAAATTGCACCAGAATGCATTATGATGCATTTTCCCTTTGGTTTGACTACAATGCATGAAATTCGAACATGGGTAAACTCTTTGGTTGATAGATGCTGCTAAGAATGAAGTAGTTGAAAGCTTCTCGTCAATAAAAGANTCTTTGGTTGATAGATGCTGCTAAGAATGAAGTAGTTGAAAGCTTCTCGTCAATAAAAGACAACAATCACAATCAAAAAAAAATTTCAAAAGTATTTATTTTTAACGTCTTTGTAATTATTCTGAGATTCTGCGGATTCAAACTTAGAATAAATAGGAGTTGGAGATGTTCATTTAATAAAATTTAGCGCTGAGAGAAAAAAACAACAACAAAAATTATTTATTTTCATAAATTGCAAAAGGTATATGGGGAAAACAGTTGACGCCTTTAAACAACATTTGTACTGATCAGGGCGAGGATAATTGAGAAAAAGGCGCAAACTTANAACAATCACAATCAAAAAAATTTTTCAAAAGTATTTATTTTTAACGTCTTTGTAATTATTCTGAGATTCTGCGGATTCAAACTTAGAATAAATAGGAGTTGGAGATGTTCATTTAATAAAATTTAGCGCTGAGAGAAAAAAACAACAACAAAAATTATTTATTTTCATAAATTGCAAAAGGTATATGGGGAAAACAGTTGACGCCTTTAAACAACATTTGTACTGATCAGGGCGAGGATAATTGAGAAAAAGGCGCAAACTTATAATCATGGAAATTGGCATGTATCTGTTTCATCGAAAATCGTGCCGAATAAGAAAACAAATCGAAAATCTAGTTACTAATCAATTGTTAGATTTCGGATGAATCTGGAAAGATTTTAGAATTATTGCTATTTTCAATACAAAATTCAATGACATGACACAACAAGTACATTATTTTATAAATTTAGAATTACTGAATTATGCATTGCTTGTTTAGGCCAGTAAAACTATGTAATAACTGTGTCTTTCAAAAATAAAAATAAATTTTTTAAACTTTTTTGTCTCCAGGAAAGATTAAGAATCTTTTTACACTTTAACAACTTTTTAGTACCATTTGATGCAATTTGCATACCTATTTTGTAATATTTTCGCACCACTTAAGTACTTAAAATCGTGTTTTACTAAAACCTAAAAACCCTCGGGATGAAATGATTTGTCGAGATCCAGGAAGTAAAGAGGAAATGCAATAAAAGTTAAAAAATTGCGTTTGGTTGTAATTGTATATGACATAACGAGATAGACACAATGGTATGAATTAGAGAGTGTAATTAATAAGACCTCAACTCCAAATTTATTGATTCGGAATATTGGAAAGTAATTAAAATGTTCAAACAGGTTCAGGTTCCGAAGTAGGTTTTAGGTGCAGTTTCAGGTTCTCATACAAGGTTTGCGTGAACCTGAATGAAATATTCATGTTCATCTTCCTATTGCACTTGTACCTAATAAAGTAAGTTCAGGATCATGTTCATAAAATTCATAACCTGCAGAGCAGGTCATGTTCAGGTTCCTATAGAACCTGCAAGACTGATTCTATTAGTTGAACTTGTTAAGCAACCATACGTTCGGAAGCCACAAAGCAAAAATACTGTCTTTTGGTTGTGGTCTCTAGTAAACAGTATGTCCAACTGTTTGGTAGTAAAAAATTTGGTGTTTCGTTTCCGAACAGTAAGTAGACTGGATGGTATGAAGATACAATTCCAGGATTGTGTCTTTTTGTATCGTAGAGCATTCATGGTGAAAAAAGTGTTCTCATTTCACTCAATCTTACCGGAGGGTTTTTCATGGTGTGGAATAATTCTACGGATATTTCAAAAGTGAAAAAGTCTGTATTATACAAGCAAAAAATTGAATGAAACTGAAATCTTTCATTCCAAAACAGCCTTTTCACATGGAAAGATAAGGTTTAACATAAATAAAAGGCATTAAAGAATTGCAACTATTTAGTATTTCAAGCCCTGCAACTATTGAGTCCTAGCGTCTTATACACCTTATTTCCTGAGTTAGGGAAATATGTTACAGATACTAGGGCGCATATGTCAAGGAACTTTTTTTTTCTCTCTATATTTTAGTAATCGCTGTATAGTTTATATGTATGGAACAACTAAGCACTTACTTCACCAATTGTTCTATTCCAATTACTCGTATATTTTTCTACACCTCTTGTAATGATTGGGTTGAGTTTAGACGGTATAAAAAGGAAGCAAACGTTAGTAACTTGAAAGTGGTCAATTATTAGTTCAAATCCTTCTGCCTTCCTCCGCCTGAGCTCAGATACTAAGTAATCCGTGTTCTTCATAGTATGGTCTATGTGCTGCTCCAATCCCCACCTTCCCTGAAACGATATGCATATGTGTGAGAATATTTTACGCATCAAAGAAAATCTCCTTACCTTTGCTTTCCAAAGAAACCAAAATTTAAATATGTTGTTGCGTTTATCCATTTGCCAATGTCTTCCTACAAGATTCAAATTTGGATACTTGATTAGTGCCTCTTCTTGATTATATTTTTGTAGGTTCATTCCAAATGTATCCTTTAAAATATTTTCGTGCCGAGTTACAAAAATTGTGCAAACCATGGGTGAACCCATCATTTTATGCACATCAGCACCAAATGAATCCGACCTAAATATTTTAAAAACATGAAAGTAAGAAAAATATTGAAAAATAATGTTCAACCTACACATTATTTAACAACATTTGTATTTTGACATTCACAGATCCGGTACTATCGATTGTAAATAAAGTCTCTTTCACTTTTTGAACTCGCTTTTCCTCCGCCTATACCGGTTTATTTACATTTCAAAAAACCACTACCACAGACACCACATATTTGGGCAAATATAGACAACGGTGCGGGGAAAAAATTTTGTTTTCCGAAGCACCTCACATTTTGATAAAATTTATTTTGTAGACTAGTATGGGGTCGCTGATCACGAATATGGAAAAAAATTTCACCGGAAACGTATGAAAAAAAAGTTANTGTTATCCGTAACTTCATGTTTTCCGCAAAGTGATTTGTATAATGTGTGCAACCTTTGTCAGAATTTTGGAATCAAAAAATGACATCATCTCAGCTTTGCACGATACAAATATATTCCAATATATTTCATATGCTAATGCGCTCGACAAAGGATGACAAAGGGGTTCCAAAAAAAAAATTTTTTTTATTTCTGCTAGAATAAAGGGGATGAGTGAAATACTACTTTACTACTTTAATACCTTTTTAAAGAGAAACTGGAAGGGAGTAGGACTTGGTGTATGCGTGAAACTTTTGCTCAACTTGGAGCGGGAAGTCCACTTTGAACTTTCTTTACGGTTAAAACAAAATTTATATGAATATGAACGAAAGAATTGTTTGTTCTCAACAGTGAATTGAAATAGTAAATAGAGTTTTAATGTATTAGTAATTAAGCATGTTCTAGTACCCAAATTTACCTCTACCTGAATACTAAGTAATATTGGTATCGAAATGCAAAATTAGTACCAATCAACTCAAATCTATTTGGATGTAAAGGTATTTCCAAAATAACAATTAACCAATTTAACCATGTGTTAGCAAATAGTATTTCTGCTAACTGGATATTGATAATATCGGTAGCAAAATACAAAGTCGTCTTTAACCTGCAAATCGGTTTAGATGTAAACCTATTCTTTATTTTGTTCGGGGGTGTATTTTATAAAGAATTCAGAGCTATATCTCCTTTTCTTTTTGTTTTTCGAATCTTAATAGATTTCGACTTTATTCTCAACGTATTACCTCCCCACATTTTACCTTTCTGCTCAATTATTCTGTTCCAACATTTCTTTTCAACATTATAATGTGTTTTGAAAATATTTTTAATTTACCGTTCGATTCCCCTGAGTGATCTGATGTATCTATCCGACACAAACAGCATACCTCCAAACATACCATCGATATGTGCCCAAATGTTGTGCTCTTTGCACAGATCAATTATTGGATCAACAGGATCAATGGCTCCGTAGATAGTACTTCCTATAAATAAAATTTAATATTATATTGTGGTTCATTTACAAATTTTTTTTAGTTGTACAACCTGTAGTAATAACAACCATCAGCGGAATATCTCCATCTTTTATCACTTTTTCTATGCCTTCTTTCAGCCGATCCACATTCATTTGACCAATGTCATTGGATTCTATTTCCACAGTGTGATTTTGCCCCACCGCTGAAATTTACAAGTAATTTGCTGCATAATTTATTTATTTTATAAAAATTTCGACTTATTGATATTCTTGTGGCTAAAGATATTATTACGACTGGTTAGTAACTGATGTGTAGTCGTAACCTGTAGTGAGGTAAAATGTAATCATTGACTAAATTTTATTCGAGGAATTTCTTTCGATTAACTTTGATCATTAATTGATTGGTGGGGAATTGATGATGCTAAAAATCATAAACTTGACAATTGGTCCAGCGGTGGTCGAGGTAACTTAGTTTACCCACTTTGATAGATAATGAATGATAATGATCTATCAAATGATAATGTTCTAGCACCAATTGCAACACAAATACAATAATAGTAAAGTAATTAATTCGAGTATCACAATATTTTTCAAAATCTGATAAGCTTTTTTGAACATACATGCAATGTACCCGTCCTCCGTCTTGTCTGAAGAGAAATACTTGTTGCCGACTATCAACAAGTACAACTTTACAATTTAGAATGATTTTCCTTGTGTTTTTGCAAAAGGCGATATAAGACATGGAGCGGGGGTGGATGTAACAGAATTATTTGCACAGGAAATCTCTAAGTGTATCACGTGTTGTTCAACAGGTTCAACGGTGTGACTTTGCCAATAAAGCAAGAATTTGATATGCTATAATAAAGAGCTAGACCTTGTTGTGATAACCTTGAATTTAGCACTGGAACTATTCAAGCGTCGCCGATTGAGTTTACACTTTATATAGCTCTTCCCTGCAATCAATTTGTAAATGTTGCTCAAGACGATTCAACTTGTCGCTTTTCCGCTAGAGGGAGCCGTGGAGCTAAGATGGGCGTCATTCAATATATATGCAAGTATATTAAACTAGAAATTTGTTCTAAGGTAGTATAAGCAAATTGTCAATATCACGTGGAGAGTTCATTATGATATATCGACGTTAAGGCTCCTTACCCAATAGGCACACGCAAAACAATACCTAAGAATCGTCTTAAGTCTCATTTAAAAATTTGTTAGGAACGTATAGCCCACAAAATGGGAAGATCTGTGAATTCATTTAGTTCAATCAGATGTACTCTTGAATACTAACCAAGCTAGCTATCTTCAAAGGTTCCTCGCGCCTAAATATTACATACAATGGTCTGGCGCCACAATTTAACGTTAAAGGATAAAATTCTACACAGTTTCATCTGAATTGGTTAGACGATCAAATAAAATTTCATTCTTAAAAGCACAATTAAAACGAGCAGGCTCTAATTTGAAGTAGCAGATTACAATGAAAGCATGTTTCTGAGATTCTTAAATAAAATCTCTGAGTTTCCTTCACACTCCAATTGATTAGTCTAATCCAAATAAGTCAACTAAAAATAGCTTTTTATATTATATTATACTCGCAAGTAAAATTTCAATCAAACCATGCTTCATTTATGATACTTTTTTTATGCAATAGGGACAATGAATTATAAAATAATACCAAAGTTATAAACTTTTCAACGTACAAATTAACAAATACCTTCGAGAATAGCTCCTTTCCTGGTTGAGTAGTGTGCGTCCATGGATGTGAAAATGATGAATTTCTTTCCTCGAGTAAAACTGTGACCCCTGTTTCGCATATTTTGTTTATGGAGATAATATCTGGCGAGAGCAATTGGAATTTGATTAGACATCGATCCGCCGTCTGTGACTATTCCGTCCCCTTTGTCTGTTTTATAGATCCGCTTGAGTGTTTGTTTCACAAGCTCCTGCTCCATCAACATGAACATGGCACTGTCCATGTAAGTTAGCATAGGTGTGTTTAAAACTGGCACAATGTAATCTGCTACCAAGGCGTATGGATCCAACCTATTATTTCCCCAGAATTAAAAAATTAGAAGTTTATTCTGAGTCATGATCCACTTGGGATTTTAACTTTACTAAGTTTTAACTAAAGTATGCCAAAACTCTTCATTTACTTTTTGAGATACGCAAAGGACTATTTTGAGTCATGGTAATGTAAAATTTGTTTTTTACTGTGCGATTTTTAATCTCGAACAGCGTAGCTGTGATGAGTTCATTAAATTCTTAGATAGCCGCATTTCGCGCTAAATTTCAAGGTGTAAGCCGCGGCCTATCCGCGAGATTTTAGGGTAACTAGATTCGTTAATTTTATCCAATTTCTCAATTACACAATTGCATCTGAGGTCAGAATCCTACAATCACAATTACAATTAATTTAGCCCTGAAGTATTGATCATTACAATTACAATTACTCAATTATGCAATTATCCTAACTGTAGCTACAGGGAATGGAATTGCATGATCCGCGCAAGCTTAAACTTAAGTAAACGCTTCTCATAACATCGGGATAAAGAAACAAGTCACATAGCAAGCAGTATGATTAAGGTTACCTACTACACAGGATTTTTTTATATCTCGTGTTTTCCGACCAAAACATTCTTCATTACTTAGAGACTATGGACTGAGAGTAAGATAAACTTAGGAAGTTACTAGTTACTAATTTAGTACGCTATTTGAAACTTAGCCGTCTGTATAAAGTTTGGTGAACATGAAGCTAGTCAATCACTCGAAATAGAAAAATAGTAAACCTGAATGCTTCGAACCTTAACAGAAAGCAACGTGTCTCTAAACGAACAAAATGTCAGGCGAAATATTTGTGAAAGAATTAGAATCCATCGTTTCCATTCACCTGTTTAGATAAAATAGGTAGAAAACGTTGGGTCCTACATTTATTTCCAAAAAGTACTTGGATACATATTTTGATTGTGGAAATCAAGAAAAATCTTGCTGAATACGAAAGCTAAAACTTCCTTCATACACACGCCTACCGACAACTTCATCTATTCACAACTGAAAAACAGAATTTTGCAAATAGATAATTGCATTAATTAAGCTTTAATAATTAGCTAGCCGACGCTCGCCCGCCTAGCGCTGCCGTGGGCATTGTATTAAAAATAAGGAAAACAGATGATCAAAAAATGATGTAACAGATTTCTAACAAAGCAGGCAAACACATGAGGCAGCGTCTGTTAGTTGGAGGGTTCGGAAATTATCAATACTTTGGGATTATTATCATTATCAATGATAATTTTGATAATTATCATGATAATTTTGATAATAACATTGAATTCGCATGCACGAATTTAGTACTTATTTTTGTCAAATGAAATCAACATTTTAATACTTTATTGCGGCTTAAGTTTATTTCTGCTCACGAATAGGAATACATTCAGATCGGCTAGACCAAGGTATGACTAATGGTAGCAACGAACTAAGCGTTCAACTAGCTTAACTCTAATTTATCAACCATTAGATCTGAATCATCGCTTGGGATGAGCATTTTTTTCCCTCGTTGCTCCTTATAGCAGGCTGCGGGTAAATGGGTATTCCGGAAATATTTAATGCCTTTGATGATATGATTCCCGACATTTGGAATTTGTACATCTTTCGAAAGATTGATAATATGCGCAGAGCAACCGTATTGAATAGTTTTAAGATTAGGAGTACCTTGAAGTGCTCGTCTCATTTTTGCGACATTTCCGGTATTGTCAGTCACTACTGCTCCTACCCTTACAGATTACTTTTGTTCGCAATGATTTACATTTTGCCCATAAACCGGAATTATTAGGTTTGGTAATATTGAGAAAGAATTGCCAAACAAGGTTTCTCTTCGCACCCATTTAGTTTACAAAATTTGACAAATCAAAATGTGTTAAAAACGGAAGGACTCAACTTAACTTTGTTATAGCTGGAAAACAGAACTTACGCGGCACATGGAAATTGTTTACTATTGTACAGTATTGAAATTAAAATTTTAAAGCGTCATTCTGTCGTCTGATGACACGCCGATAGATGCGATACAGATTTTCAGAGAGAAAACATACGTTCCATCTCCATGAGTCAGTATTATCATGATAATTATCAAGCCTAATTATTGTTATCATTATCACGATAATTATCAGTGATAATTATCGATAATTATCGACTTGCGAACCTTGGTTAGTTGGATATCTTTATAAATGGAATCTGATTTGGGCGTTTTATAAATTAAAAAAAATCATGGTTGAGCGTAGTTGGGATCTTCACCCAAGGCTCTTTCCTTGCCAATGTTTGATCCGTAGATCGAGGCTAGGAGTTAGTCCCTCTTAGATTGAAAATATGTAGGAAAAAATAATAGGTTTTGGCTATTTACAAAATTTCTGTGTACGCAATTGACAATAAACAATTTATTAACACCATATACAAGTTTACTTTGTGTGTGAGCTTGTACAATTTTGACTTTCACGTTGCTTTTACTTGTCCACTTTGATAATGCAACATAATGTTTGCCGTGACTAAACACGAGCGAAGGTAAATAAATACCAACATTTGACAATGCTTGTCATTGTGATTTGTTTAGTCTCGTGGCGTTTCCGATAAAATTCAACACATTGTGTATTTTTCACTTGTTCATTGAATGCCCGCACCCCTCTATCCTGGCACGCATCACTTCCGACCAAGTATGTAACTCACCCGTACACGCCAACATTCCTTCTTCTATGCCCGCATCCCTTCCATCCATGGAAGCATCTTTCCCGTCCATGCCCACATCCCTCCTGCCCCTGTTTGCATCCCTCTCATACATGCCTGCACCCTTTCTGTACATCCTCTAACCCCTTCCGTACATGGCCGCATTCCTCGCATCAAATCCTACCCATCCCTGCCTACATCCCTTTTGTGCCTGCTTCCCTCTCATCCATGCCCGCATCCCTTCGAATCATGCCCGTAACCCTACCGTACATGTCCTCATTCCTTTCTCTATGCCCGCATCCCTTCCGTATAGGTCAGCATCCCAAGGTCACAAAAATATTGAAATGATATGCCACGATAATCCAAAAAATATTAGGTTTGTTTACCAATTTCACCGAAAACATATTGGGATCGTGTAACTCTGATTTATCCATTGAATACTGGAGGCTCATGACTAGTTAACCCAGAAATATTTGGGTCAGTGGCTAAATCTCCCAAGGAAAAATTAAAGTCGTAAGCCAATCAAGCTAACAACCCAACAAAATATTTTGCATGTCACATGCCTAGTTCCATTATAGTATATTGAGATCATATGTCAACTCGCTAAATGTATACTGTGCGCATATGTCAAATTCATTCAAAATATATTGGGCTCGTATGTCAAATTCACCCTAAAAATTGTGGTATGCTAGTTTCACGCAAAAAATATTTATCGTATCCCAATTTCTCGTAAAGTGTATTGTGGACGTGTACAGTCTTCATTCAAAGTATTTTAAGGTTGTATGTAGGTTCGTACGCTAAATTGACCCAAAATATACTTACAATTGTTCTCCCAAAATTTATAGGGATCGTTTACCAAGTTCTTGGATAAATATTTGGCATGTATGCGATGTTCCCCAATTAAATATGGTATTCCGTTTACCATAAAATATTTGGGTCATATGCCAGATTTACCC
The DNA here is from genome assembly GCA_002738285.1 of Holacanthella duospinosa. NCBI lineage: Eukaryota > Metazoa > Arthropoda > Collembola > Poduromorpha > Neanuridae > Holacanthella > Holacanthella duospinosa. The sequence goes on along the minus strand of NIPM01000316.1, from coordinate 59,097 downwards.
AAAAAATATAGATGTCGTATGCCAAATTCACCCAAAAATATTGAAGTCATATGTCAAATTCATCCTAAATAGTTGGTGTCATATGCCAACTTTATAAAAATATATTGGACAAAATCAACGCAACATTGCTAGGAATTGAATCTCGGACTATGTCGCTGAAACTTCTAACTCCTTAACCACCAATGAAATAATCCACTAGTTGAGATGAGTAGAATTTTAAAACCTTTTAAGTCAATCAATGCAAGTGTGTAGCAAATTCATTTTATTATGAAAGGTCAGTCGGGTGACCTCTGACCTCAATGAAAATAACTCCGCTTAAATGACTCAATATTTCCCATTATCGTAGTCGATGTTTTAAATTGACTGGCATGACTCAAGTTACTTTTCTCATATCAACCCTAATAATTGAATCAGAATGACATGAATCAGAGCCATGACTGTGTCTCTTAGTCACGACTCAAATAAAAATTTAGTTTATAAAGCAAACAGTATTTTCAAAATTTCTTTGAATCTGAGTGTCTGAGTGATGAGTCTGAGGCATCTGACTCTGATTCAATTTTCAAAAGTGATAGTAGAAGTCACCGAGTCAATCTGATACTTATAGCTGACGCTACCAAACTGGCATTCAATGAGTTAGTTGAATCTGACTCATCTTCATGAGTAAATTGACAACCGCCACTGCATCATGCCACTGAATGAGTCAATTTGAAACATAAATGATTACGAAAGTAATAGACAATGAGTCATCTGACTGATTCAGAAGAAATGGGAGTCATGCCCCAGACTAATTATAATCAACTCTTTTCAAGTCACTACTCCAGGTTATATCAGTCAGGTGACTCATGAGTCATGAGTCACTTTGGCTCCCATAACTCCCATTTTCGTAGTCACTCATATTTTATATTGAACCAGTTGCGTGATTTAGTGACTGGTTTCAAATCACTCTTCAAGGTTGAGTAAGAGTCAGGTGACTCAGTCATGACTCATTGCTTCCGACTTTCGTAGAGTCGTAAATTCGACTCACTGCCTCCCACTTTCGCAAATTTTTAAACCAAACCTGTTTAGGTTTGTCCATATATGAGGTCATGTGTTTTCCGTTCCGGAGTGGGTCGTGGCAGAACACATGACGGTGAACGTGAAGTAAAAATGTTCAACAGTCATGGAAATGTTTCCGGAAGAGGGAATTTTCCGTGAAGTAAAACTCTACCTTAAGACTAATTCTGCACTGTACGAATGTCTAAATAGCCTAGTTTAAGAATATTTTTGCATCCGACAAACTCGCTGCGTTATATAATAGATACCTTGCAAACTTACCCAGCTGCGAGTTGATACATAAAATATGGATGTCCCCAATGTGGAGAATAGTTGATAATCTTTTTGAATTCTTCAATAATACCATTGAACGTTTTGGTAGTCGGAAGTGAGAAATCTATGATCTTTTTCAAATCTTCCGGTTGTGTTAGTTTCGACATAGGTTCGGATCTCTTGAAGAAGAGACCTGTGTTTAAAAATAAGTTGAAAACATTCTTTAGGAAATTTCCATAGTATCCCTTAAAGGGAAAATTAGGAAATTCAATGTGAGCAATAGGCTTAATCGATGGAGGCAAACTAGGTTCGTATTCCTTAAATCGAAATTCAGCTATATTTTCAATCTGAGTTAAAATATAGTGCATATCGTCTATGGAGTGTTTTATATTTGTAAATGAAACGGTCAAGAATCCATGAATTTGTTCCTTGGGATGGTCAGGCAGAGTGGAGTAGGATAGGTCAATCAAACCCATCGTTAGTAACTTTCGTCTTATATAAATCAAAAGTTCACTCAGATCTTCGTTGATTTCTCTGTCGTAGTAGTCCGGACCGCGCATTCTCTTAGTGCTATAGAAAAATGAGACCATTGGGACTTGAATGTCAAGTGGTGGAGAAATACCATCCCAATAGTGCGCACTACTTGGAAATGGTTGGAAAACTATAAAGCCTTCACGCTTTCTTATTTCTCGTATAAAGGTCGCTTTTTGTTCTTCCATTCTACGGAATAGCTTCGCCGTGTTTGATTCACCCTGAAAGAAAACAATTAACAATTTTAGATCCTGGCAAATACATTCAATATTACGTTTCAAAGCTTCTCAGGAATTATTTTTCAATTTTCAACTTTCAGCAATGACATTAAATCATGAGTGCAACAAATGCAGATTTATTTATTTAACCTTCAAGCGGCTCTTTGCAAGTACAAAAAATTATTTTTTAAAATAGAAATTGAATTTTCTCATCTGCCACTGTTGCAATTAACTACGGATTTGAATTCAACACTAATCGAAGGCATTAACTGAAATAGATGATTCCCTGTTGACCTATGTCAACGGTGGCCTCCAGTTTCCATAGGATACGATTTGGCTAAAACTAAACACTAATGCGCACGGAGGCTCTTACAGTAAAGCACTGACAGTTAATTACTTGAATTAATCATCCTTTATGTCAGATTATAGAAAAATACCTTAATTTTCGGAAAATTTCCATAAGAGTTTTTGATGATTTCTAACAATTGTAACTTCTGTAAATCTTAACCGATTTCCCTCAAACGTTGCAAATATTTACAACACACAAATACCTAGGCGGGTTTTGAATTTTATTTCAAAACATTGAAAAATGAATTTTTTATTAAGCTTCAAAATTTGGATGTTATTTATTGTTGTTCTTCCATAAGGTGTATAGGGATAGGTAATTCAAAACCTACAACAATGAAACTAATGAAAAATTAAAAAAATTAATCTAACAGCTCTAGCTCCACTAAATATTGATAGATTTTTTGTAAATTTGGTATGAGTGTTAATTACATCAAACTAAAGGTGAGTTTTCAAAAAAATATAATTTTCAAAATTTTTATTTTTATGTAAATTTAAATCAAAATTAAACAAAAATTTTCGAAGACAAAAATATTTATGGTAATACAAAATTATGGTATGGTGTACTATGGAGAATTAGTTCAGTGTCGGTTAAAATCCCAACTAGTTCCAACTTCAAACTTAATTATCTCGATGACAGCTTGATCTAGCAGCATTGATTTTTTTTTGATTAAAATATAATCANCAACTTCAAACTTAATTATCTCGATGACAGCTTGATCTAGCAGCATTGATTTTTTTTTGATTAAAATATAATCAATGATTATATTTTCTCTAACCAACGGTTAAGACTAACCTACCTTGGTGCACCTAACCATTAGTCTCTAATATTATCTCTTAGTGTGAAAGAACATCAAAATTACAAAAGAAAATACAAAAAATTCAAATGATACAATTGTATTTCTCAACGATGTATACATGGTAATCACGAAATAACAGTCAACGACATTATTTAAATACATGGCATTTTTCTATTACAAAAAATGTTTTATCAAAATTAATAATAAGTTTATTCAATTTCAATAATGACAATTGAAATTAATATAAATCCAATGTATTCGCACTTCTCTAATTGTGTTAACATTAATGCAATAATGTTAATAGCACCGAGTTTTATCCGCACCTGAATATTAATAATATTAGCATTATAATACAAAATTTGTGGAAATAAGTTCAAGCCGGTTTGGACGTAAATACGATTACAAAATCATAATTGAAGGTGCTAGAGAAAAAAATTTCAGGTTTGTTTATTTTAATAATCAAAATCCTATGATTTTCAAAATTCAAATTCAAAAATCTATATAGAATTTTTGTTGATTGTTAAATTTGTATCTCTATTGTTGCCTTAGCTGACTTTACACAACTCGAAGTACTTAGGCATAAATGTGTAACATGTGTTTGAACTAACCTATGGTTAATCCATGTATACTGAAAACCAGAAGTCTCTATACATTACGAAAATCCTTTAGTATAAAACCATGCAGAAAAAATTGTCGGATTCAAACTCATGACCTCATGCTCTTCACTCAAACTCAACCAGACGGTTGCACGGCAAAATTATTGCAACCGATTCTTTCAGTTTCTTTTACTAAAGTCATTATCTCATTGTATGGAACTTGTCTAATGTCAATTTTTTCTCTATAATTAATTAAGACTTTGATTCGATTGTAGCAAAAGAGGATCATTTTGGTTTGCAGAAGGTGAGTAACTTAGGAAACTTTAAATACTTTTCAAAAACTACTTAATTTGAATAGGATGCTTTGCTGTTTTCAATCTGATTTACTAATTGTTTTATGTTGCTGTGTTTTTCATCCATCAATTTCTGAATGATCATTACTAACTTGTGAATTGATTATGCGTTAATTCATATCAGATATTTTCTTAAATTCCTGATGTCTTAGTACCTTATCATAATTTTTTCCTTCCAAATTATTGAAGTTTAGTTTCTTACTCAGAAAATTTTATAATGCCCGGATTCGAGTTTTTTGCAAACTGAATAATTTTAAAATTCCTGACGTAATTTAGTACCAAGTCATAATTTTTTCCATTCGAATTGGTGAAGTTTAGTTTCTAACACGAAAATTTTTATAATACCTAGATCCGAATATTTACCTAAGGTATATCCAAAACTGAATATTTTTGCAAAATTTCTGACANTTTTTCCATTCGAATTGGTGAAGTTTAGTTTCTAACACGAAAATTTTTATAATACCTAGATCCGAATATTTACCTAAGGTAATATCCAAAACTGAATATTTTTGCAAAATTTCTGACAGAATGTGTTATTTATTCGTAATTATTTACATCTAAATAGGTCAACTTCACATTGTAATTTTTATAATGCCCGGGTTCGAGTATTTCCTAATTTGACAAATTTTTCAAAATTAATCATCAAATTTTGACACTCGATACTTCTTTTTTGTTTCCAAAGAAATCAAACATAAATTGTGTCGAACTCAAGGTCAAACTCGTTATTTTGATTTTGCACTATAATATTGCTCTCACTCTCGAAACAGGATATTGACCGTTACTGTTTCGGCTAGTAATTTATCGTAAATACAATGCTGTTTTTGTTTCAGAATTTGACGTTTCAGACCTGGAAACCGACCTTCCTATAATTGAAAACGTAGTCACAAAAATTATATAATATAATAGCATATTTTCAAAATTTATTTTGTGGAGTAATCTATATGTATTTTGTTAAATTAGTAAGATGCAGTGCAGGTGTCTACAGGTGTCTATCCACTTACAGAATACTAATATAAAGTTACATATTTGGGATAAAAACACTTTCACCATGTATAATGAGTTCTGGTTTTCAGTGTACAGTTGCAACTGCTTGTCTTTTTCTAGAAAAGTCTACGTGATAAAATTAAACCATCCTATTACTAATTCATGATAATTTTTTTAACTTTATACAATTTAAATGACTTTGTGCAATTAAGAATTTAAGTGTGGAAAGTAGTAAAAAAAGTTTGTGGAAAGGAATTAGTTTGCTCGAGCAGGTGTTTAATTTCTGTAAAAAAGAAGAGAAAAGAAAAATGTCGACATTGTGCATTTTTTGGTCTTATATAAGAGCCACCTACCACAAATTTAGCCTTAGAATTNGTGTCTATCCACTTACAGAATACTAATATAAAGTTACATATTTGGGATAAAAACACTTTCACCATGTATAATGAATTCTGGTTTTCAGTGTATAGTTGCAGTTGCAACTGCTTGTCTTTTTCTAGATTTCAGATGCACTATTTTAATTTGGTAGGATAATGATTAAGTACTTAATTTTTTTAACTTTATACAATTTAAAATCAATGACTTTGTGCAATTAAGAATTTAAGTGTGAAAAGTAGTAAAAGAAGTTTGTGGAAAGGAATTAGTTTGCTCGAGCAGGTGTTTAGTTTCTGTAAAAAAGAAGAGAGAAGAAAAATGTCGACATTGTGCATTTTTTGGTCTTATATAAGAGCCACCTACCACAAATTTAGCCTTAGAATTCGGGTCTTATATCTGTTTTGGGTTTATAACCGTTGGTCTTATAGCGCGATATTTCACCATGCCAAATACATTGTTCCAACCCAAGTAGGCCAAAAAGTGGTCTTATAACCGAATTGTTCTTATATCGGAAGATCTTGTAAGCGTGCACCACTGTACAGAGTGTTATTTGGGAATTATTAATTGAGAAAGTTATAAGGAGACCACGCTTAGTTTACTGGTGCTGCCGTCTGTCGTGCTTGTGAGAAACTAAATTTATTGGCAAATAAAACTTTAACGGCTACACATTAATTGAGAATGCCACGTTCTTGATGCNATTTAGCCTTAGAATTCGGGTCTTATATCTGTTTTGGGTTTATAACCGTTGGTCTTATAGCGCGATATTTCACCTTGCCAAATACATTGTTCCAACCCAAGTAGGCCAAAAAGTGGTCTTATAACCGAATTGTTCTTATATCGGATGATCTTGTAAGCGTGCACCACTGTATAGAGTTTTATTTGGGAATTATTAATTGAGAAAGTTATAAGGAGACCACGCTTAGTTTACTGGTGCTGCCGTCTGTCGTGCTTTTGAGAAACTAAATTTATTGGCAAATAAAACTTTAACGGCTACACATTAATTGAGAATGCCACGTTCTTGATGCNGTGAGAAACTAAATTTATTGGCAAATAAAACTTTAACGGCTACACATTAATTGAGAATGCCACGTTCTTGATGCTTACAAGTGTTTCTGAATCCTTACAAATTTGAGACTTAAGTTTACTTTGCTGGATTGTAAACCGCCGGACCCTGACAAACCATCCCCAGAAATAACTATTACTNTGAGACTTAAGTTTACTTTGCTGGATTGTAAACCGCCGGACCCTGACAAACCATCCCCAGAAATAACTATTACTATCTTTTACTGCCATTTGGAGTAATTTCAACATAACTTTGTATTTTTGGTAAGTTTATTGACTTCTCGCCGGCGCTATNATTACTGCCATTTGGAGTAATTTCAACATAACTTTGTATTTTTGGTAAGTTTATTGACTTCTCGCCGGCGCTATCATCTAAACTTATGTATCTACTCGGCATCTTGCTTTAGCGTCACCCTCATTATGAAGATCTCAATTACCAATTCCCAAATAATCCTCTGTATAATGTTTAAATAATCCATCTGACATGTTCTTCACAGGAACGGGTTGCAAGTTGGATAAAACTAATATTACAAGCGAATAATAAAATTTCAACCTCAATATTCTTATTAACGAATTTAAGCTGTCTTCTTAATTCGGGAAAATTATTTCTTCTGTCTTTGGNTTCAACCTCAATATTCTTATTAACGAATTTAAGCTGTCTTCTTAATTCGGGAAAATTATTTCTTCTGTCTTTGGTCCTCGAAAAAAACATACCTTGTATGTAGTATTTTCTGCCTATTTAGTTTCTCTCATTTATGACAATTTGCTATGGGAGTGGTCAATAATTATCACATAAAATTTTTAATACGGGAATAATGAGAGAGATTCATTCCATTTGCATCAAAGTTTACCTTGCNTTCAACCTCAATATTCTTATTAACGAATTTAAGCTGTCTTCTTAATTCGGGAAAATTATTTCTTCTGTCTTTGGCCCTCGAAAAAAACATACCTTGTATGTAGTATTTTCTGTCTATTAGTTTCTCTCATTTATGACAATTTGCTATGGGAGTGGTCACAACAATTATCACATAAAATTTTTAATACGGGAATAATGAGAGAGATTCATTCCATTTGCATCAAAGTTGACCTTGCNTAATTATCACATAAAATTTTTAATACGGGAATAATGAGAGAGATTCATTCCATTTGCATCAAAGTTGACCTTGCTAGTATGGTGAAAACATTTTTGTCAAGGAAACAGTTCATTGTAAAGTCGAGATCTTTACTCTTGATTTGAAATATTGGCGATGATATTTTGTACGAAAATTCGAAATATCTATTAATACTGGTAATGTTACAGGTGACGTGGGTGTAATTGCACCTTGCGTGAAACCTATTGAGATATGAGCAAGCATCCTAAGCCCAGGCTTTAGTCATTATACTTCGTAATTACCCTAGAAGCTGCAAACCAGATTTTTGCGATTTCGGGTCTTCGGCTCGTTTGAATTGTGTGATCTCCTTGATCATAGGATGAATTGTAAAGTTCAATGCCAGTAAACACGTAAGAAGCGTGAAGACCAAATGTGTCCTGCAGAGCGTTTGGATTTTGAGTGAGAAGCATCGAGCTTGTGTAGGGGGTCGCAAAGAGCCAAGTCCCAACTGTTACAGAATCAGCACTAAAAGAAAAATGACAAGTGTTCAGACTGAACGAACCAAATTTAAAGAAACATTTTTTAACTTTAATTTTTATGAATCAACTAACTTCTACTTTTGCTAACCGTGAAATGAACTTTGCTTAAATGTAATTGGGCCATAAGTACTAACAGATAGGACAAACCAAAAGCATTAAAAGCTCTGANTAGGACAAACCAAAAGCATTAAAAGCTCTGACAAAATTCTATCCTTGAAACACTGCGCAACAGTATTTGTTTCCCGACTTATAAATAAGCAAATTTCAAAAAAATGAAATATCAACGGCATTAAAAGCATTTCGGCCTCAAAAAAAATCACTAAAGCATNTAAAAGCTCTGACAAAATTCTATCCTTGAAACACTGCGCAACAGTATTTGTTTCCCGACTTATAAATAAGCAAATTTCAAAAAAAATGAAATATCAACGGCATTAAAAGCATTTCGGCCTCAAAAAAAATCACTAAAGCATTATGAGATTCAAAAAGAGTCATCATTTGTTAAATTGTCATCTTGGCAGAAGTGGACTCATGTAATTAAATTGTATTCTGAAGCACCTAAATAAATTCTCCTCAAATATATTGCGATTAGNCATCATTTGTTAAATTGTCATCTTGGCAGAAGTGGACTCATGTAATTAAATTGTATTCTGAAGCACCTAAATAAATTCTCCTCAAATATATTGCGGAGAACCTACAGTGTCTTTCGAAAGGCTGTTTTTTTCTTGTCTTCTGAATCAACCAGTAGGAGCCATGGGAACGGCTTGCTCATAGAGCAGACCTCTAGAAAAGCAAAATACATGTGGAATATAAAATTTTGAAAGTTCGACTAGTTCTTGAACTGCTATTTTTTTTAAACTATTGTTTCCGAAAAACAAAAATGCACTTGACTTAATTCTGTTTAGTCAATCTAGTTTTTCATAGCAACTTTAGTCACCAGAACGGATCCATAAACAATGAAACAGTTTCATTATCAGTNAGCAAAATACATGTGGAATATAAAATTTTGAAAGTTCGACTAGTTCTTGAACTGCTATTTTTTTTAAACTATTGTGTCCGAAAAACAAAAATGCACTTGACTTAATTCTGTTTAGTCAATCTAGTTTTTCATAGCAACTTTAGTCAACAGAACGGATCCAAAAAAAAAAAAAAGTTTCATTATCAGTTTAGATTATTCAACGCAAATGGATTGGGAATAAAGTTTTTAAATATGCAATTAAGTAATGTTAGAATAAAGTCAGATGTAGAGTTCTCCAAGATTCCGTGATGAGTCGACTCAGCCATGACTGAGCCATGGCTCATGCAAGGACGCTCCGATTATGCAAAATATTTCTGCAAGATTATGCTGTCTTGCAGAAAAATGTGCGTTGTATGCATTTTCTAGCTAAGCCGATCAATTCGTTACCTGAAAAAAAATTGAATTTGAGTTTTTTTATTCTAACCCTATTATGTGGTTGTTTTTATATCTTTTAAGTGTTTCTACTTTAGAAAAAATAATTTCATTGAAAAAAAAGAACTACAGTGCGTTCAGATAAAAAGGTGAAATTTTTGCGAAATGGTTTTGCGGANCTAACCCTATTATGTGGTTGTTTTTATATCTTTTAAGTGTTTCTACTTTAGAAAAAATAATTTCATTGAAAAAAAGAACTACAGTGCGTTCAGATAAAAAGGTGAAATTTTTGCGAAATGGTTTCGCGGAAATTAATAATTGGTTGTATGTCAGACATACAACCAATTTTGCCTTTCGGTTGTTGACGATGACGCCTTAAGCATAGAGAAAATGAGAGGGCAGCTAGGTCAAGCTGAGAAGTTAAAGATTTCCACTATTAAACAACGGATAGCTCATTTACTGTTTCTTCTTTAAACAATTCCTTAAAAAATGGATCTACCTTTCAGGATTTATGATTGCTAACCGTTAGGTCGTCATAAAAGCCAACAATGATCTATTTTCCTACCACACATTGTCAAAATCAATTAAAACTTTTGAATTTTAATTGAAAACAAAAGGAATGAATAAATAAGTTATAGTAAGTTTATTTGTTAATGCGCCTTTAGATGGAAATGAAAACGTCATATTATCGACGGTAAAAAATTTTTTGCATGCTTTTTTTGCATTGATTTAAATCAATGATTTAAAACAATCATAAATTTAAACCTTTCCAACCCAGAGATGACTAGGTATAAATTTTATGAACGTTATAAAGTTTGAAATAAAGCAAAGAATCACTTTTCATAAATCGATTTTCATAAATTTCGTGTTATCACGTGTCAATCAAAGTGATTTAGCTTTAGTCTATAAAATTCATAACTTTTATAAACTTTGTAAACGGTTACAAATACAAAGTGCCAATTATAAATTTTCTGTATTAAATAAATGAAATGTTTTGAATTACATATGAATAGCAAATTAAAATTAAATACGGCAGTTTCCTTGCAATATACAAATTGTAATATATAATAGATATCAAATTGCACATTTTTCGAAAAATGAAGCAAAAAAAAAATTTTTTTTTAAGCAAACTTGAGCGCAGAACTACTAAAATAATTCAAAGAAAAAAAATTTATCAACCATAAATACNTGCCAATTATAAATTTTCTGTATTAAATAAATGAAATGTTTTGAATTACATATGAATAGCAAATTAAAATTAAACACGGCAGTTTCCTTGCAATATACAAATTGTAATATATAATAGATATCAAATTGCACATTTTTCGAAAAATGAAGCAAAAAAAAAAATTTTTTTTAAGCAAACTTGAGCGCAGAACTACTAAAATAATTCAAAGAAAAAAAATTTATCAACCATAAATACNTTTTTTTTTAAGCAAACTTGAGCGCAGAACTACTAAAATAATTCAAAGAAAAAAAATTTATCAACCATAAATACTTTGCTTACTACTGAATTCCGTCCAGTCTCTTTCTAAATGAATCATTCCTGTTGACAAATAGGTATCCACCTGCTTTTTCTGCATCCACATGATACCATATTCTGTACCGCTTACTAATTTCTCCAATACGGTCAAGCGGGTCTATAAATCCAAGTACTGGAGTACCTGCGGTCGCAACAATCATTACAGCTTCTTCTGTAGTTGAGTTTTTTATAGTTTCCAACTCTAATTCTAACTTTTCAATATCCATTTGTCCATTATAATCCACATCCACTAACCTAAGGTTTTTAAGTCCTAACCCTTGGTAAATTACAGCAGTTTGCCAAGATGTAGATGAATGTTTAGAAGCAATTACTATTAACTTTTTTTTTAATGAGAATGTCCCAATATCTCTTAATTGTGGTTTAGTTTGTATCATGGCGACAGCTAGAGCCATCGAATTGGCTGCACCACAACCACTAGTTGGAATGCCATCACCTGACCTATTCCATCCGATACTCTTGGATAGATATTTTGTCATTTCGATTTCCATTATTGTCCAAACTGGTGAAACATAATATGTTACAACCAAGTTACTCATGGTGACGGCCATCCAATCACCTGCTAGCGCAAGTGGATCCAATCCAGCGATTCGTTTGGTGAGACGGTAGCGATGAGCTGGTTTGGGACTTAGTTTGAAAATTTTTGTAATAATTTGTAACAAATCATCATGACTTGTTCCTTGGTCGTTTAATGAAAAGTTAAATTTTTTAGACAGTCTGTCAGGACAGTAGTAAGGGATTTTGGAGGCAATATATTGCTTTTCTTCCTCAAAAACTCCATCTTTTAGGATTATTTCCATGGCACTTTNAGGGATTTTGGAGGCAATATATTGCTTTTCTTCCTCAAAAACTCCATCTTTTAGGATTATTTCCATGGCACTTTGAATGAAAGTCGAATGTGTTGCTCGTGAACCACTCGACTGGTACAAAGGTACTGTAGGTGGATCAGGTGGAGGCTTCGGCGGTTCTTCCGAGAAAATATAACCCACTAACGTAAATATAATTATGTACAATTTCATTTTTATCATAATATTTACTCTTATATTATATATTTATACTTTTACATAAATATATATTGCTTTGCTAAATTGTTAAAAAAAATTTGAAATTTAAAGACTTTTGTCGTCACATCGACTGAAATATCAAAAAAAAAAGTTATATTCTTCATTTTATTTTGTAAATAAACCATGTCAACTGTAGAATCACCTGTAGACTGAACCTTAAGTGATAATGCAAAAACTTCTAAGTTAAGCCATATGATGCTGGGTATCTATTATTGTAAAGTCAATGTTTGAGCCTAACCAATCATGTGTCCCGTAATCTCAGAGTATGGCAGGAAATCGTTGGTACAACAGGTATATGCTTAATCAAGAAATCATATCTTTATTCCAACAAATCGATTTTACTTCTTTTTTTAATGTTTTAACGAAACCAATGCCAGAGCCTCATAGCATAAGATGTCGCTCGGAGTGATATTTGCTGGTAACATTGTAAAATTAATCCAAGTATGGTGTATCAGTAATGATATATATCATCTGAATTCACAGTTGAAGAAGCAATTGTATAAACCAAACGAAACAAGGACTCTTAGTCATAGAAACCGTCCGGAGACGAAGTGTCATTGGTAGAAGTCAATATGTCTATATTTCATTTGTCTATACTAAACCAACTTTGCATGAAGCGCCAATAAAACTCAAGTAAGTTCTGGACAGACGGATCACACGAATCCAATATCCTTTTGCTACTAGTCCTAATTTAAGTATAATGAAACAATAGTCATTATGAATTAAAGTAAAAGTTGACCCCGAATTGCCAGTTTCTATATAACAAAAATAGAAAGGATTTAACAATTGTATAAGATTCACCTCAAGGTGATTTACCACATTTCTAATTACAATATTATTACCATTTTGATCTTGTAGCTAGAACATGGTAGAAATAGGCTTGTACAGTGATGGGCAGCCCAACCAATCCCAACCAGTTGGGTTGGGATTTGGTTGGGTTGGGTTGGGATACGAAGCGTTGAAAGAGATTTTAAGTTGGGTTGGGTTGGGTTGGGAAGACTTCAAAAAATTCAGAAGTTGGGTTGGGTTGGGTTGG